>JAHIAM010002933.1:0-53820 GCA_021605205.1 Aegilops longissima
AGCCAACCAACTAGTGGTTGTAGAGTGACTATTTATAGCCTAGGGAGCAGCCCGACATGATAAGACATAAATGCCCTTCAATGATATGACCGTTAGGTGGATAAGATATTTTGGGACAGGTGGCATGACTTACGACAGCGATCGAAATTTGAACATCAAATTCCTCGGGGCTATCATGTTCCTCCTTTGTGTAGGCAATTCGCCTGGCGAATTCCTAACTCCTCGGTCAGAACAAATTCCTCGGTGACGGAAGAGCCGTCTACATCCTTTGAAGAAATTGTTGAAGCTGTATGAGATTTCAAAAGCTTCACTCGAAGGATTGGTAGGTGTAGGATTTTGAGTTGAGCATCAAATGGAAATTTTTCCTTAGTATTTCCTCGACCCCTTTAACGATGCGGTGTTTCCTATGACTCAAGAAAGAGAAAATGAAACTACGAAAACAAAAAGTCTTCACGCTTCATGTTCCTCAAATGAATACCAAGTCTTCAAGGTCACACAATTTCTTCACTTTCAAAGTCTTGAAAGTCTTGAATATCAAATTCTTGATTGAAGAAATTCAGTTTTAGAGTCAACTTTTCTTGTAAATATCAAACTCCTCATAGACTTGTAGACCTGTGTACACTCACAAGCGCATTAGTTACTTAACCTATAAGTCTTCAATACACCAAAATCACTAAGGGCACTAGATGCACTTACAATCTCCCCTTTTTGTGATTGATGACAATACTGAGTTAAGTTTTCAGCGAGGATAAACATATGAAGTGTAATTACGATAATGAGGATTTTGATTGCAAGATATAGAAGAACTCCCCACGAAGATGTGCATAGTGAGGAATTTGCTTTTGAGGCAATGCACATTTGAAGAATTGAATCATGGAGATCTCCCCTATATCTTGTAATTCATACGCATTTAACATATAGTATGAGAATTTGAAATGCATGATGAAATATGGTGCTTGATGATATGCGAGCATGCAAAATAATGCATAAAAGTATCGAGCCCAATGTGTTTTGAAGATTTTCTCAGAGCTCATGAGGATCGAGCATAACAAGGATCAGCATATCAACACTAATGTAATCGAGCATAGAGCAAAAGCATAATGCATCAAAAGTATCAAAGCACCATCGGGTTTAAGATTACAACTCGATCCAATAAAGGTTTGAGGAAGAGCGAGAGTTGTAACTTAATAAAATATTGTATATAGACAAAAGCGAGACCGGCTTGAAGACTAACTCAAATTTCTCCCCTTTGTCATCGAATGACCAAAAGGATCGGCGAGGACTAACGCTCTTGAGAATTTCAAGTTGAAGGCGGGCGCCCGACATTAGCCGGGGTTGTTCGTTGAAGTAGGACCAGCAGCGATGTCTTCCAAATCTTCATTTTCATCGATGTCGCGAGATGAAGAATAGGAGCTAGCCACTAAGGAAGGAACTTTGACTTTCTTGAATTTCTTGGAGGAGGTGCAGACCAGTCAAATTCTTCCTTGAGTCCCATTGATTGCAGTTCTTCTTCATTGTATACATGTGAAAGAACAGCCAGTGCGCTTGAAGGTTTCATGAAGATAGTAGTGGTTTTCCTCCTTTGCATTGTGAGTTGAGGTCAGGTTGTAAAGAAGAGTGCCAAGCGGCGTTTGACCCACTTGTGATTGCGATCAACCTTCGATGAAGGCGAGGAGTAACTCACGATCGGTCATCACCACAGGTCTTGTAGCTTGAGGACTATGTGGCGAGGTATTTCTTCTTTGAGTCATGTGTGGCGAGTCATCATTGGTGGAGTAGGATCTGCTGCGGCTGTCCATCAATGGGCGAGTGCCTTCATCTATCACAGCATAGCCTTTCCCTTTTCATCGGTGAGGCAATTGGCGTTTGAGGACTTCAATCGAGGCGAGTAGCTGCGGTGGTTCAAAGTGTCGACCTTGTAATTGGTGAAGATCTTGACTGATGAATCTCATAATCCAAGGTGCATAAGGCTTGACTCAAAAGGTGACATGGCAATGTTAGCGAGTCCTCATGAAGAAATCATGGAAATTGGCAGGGAGCGCCATGGATGATGTTGAAAAGCATATTCTTCATGATGCCAACGACCTCTTCATCATTAGTCGTGGCCCTTGATAGGACTCATAGTCTTCGTCAAAATTCGATAGGCTATTCGAGGCACATATAATAATTCCTTGACGAGAATTTGGTCCTTGGAGCTTGCCTTGGCTTCAATGGCTTCATCGGCACATGCATATAGTGATTTGAAAGTTCCTTTTCTTCATAGATCGGCGTGCACCATCAATCGGAGGACTGAGTGGAAGGGCGCGAAGCAATTCACTTCTTTGGTGCCTTGTAGTGGTGTTTTCGGTCATCAATCCAAGACCCATGAAGTCACATCTTGAGCGTCTCCGGTGATGTGAAGGGTTGCATAGAACTGAAGAATTATCTCTTCATTCCAATCACAAATATCGGTGCAAAAGTTTAGAAGACACGCATCATGAAGAACACTTAGGGCGGGCTCAAAGCACGGCGGCGACTCCATATCCACATGAGGAATATGAGCATGATCGAAGATTTTGTCCTTGTTGAAGCAGCGAGGAATAGAAGTTGGCTTGGTGGCGGTCGAGCGCCTCTTCCTAATCGAAGCAGAATCATAGGGATTATATTCGATGAAGAACACATGCTCGGCAAAGAAATCTTGACCTTGAACTTTTGTTTGGTTGAAGCGGATTCTTCTGTTTTGGCGGAGGGTGTCGATCGGTTGCATCACCACCTCGGGAATCGTAAGTTCAGGTTCTTGACTTGAGGAATTTCTTGATCCTCAACATGCGATCTGAGGATTTTCAGCGGCGGCAGCAGTTTCATCAGCACTAGTGGCTGGAATTTCTTCATGCCTGAGAACCGTGGGTTGATTTTCTTGAGTCTATCTGGACAGTCTATGCGGGGAGTGAGGAACTTGTTGAGCGGGGTGAAGAGAGGAGTATTGGGATCTTGACTTTCCCAAAGTCATCATTAATCACTGGAGTGGTGCATCCAATATCCACATCTTCATTTCATTTTCCTCGATACCAGCTTGAGAATTTCATGGTCGATGAGGAATGGCTGGGGTTGAAGGATTGCTTCCACTTCAATTTCTTCATCAATTTTCTCTGAAGCGGAGATTGATGTTCTTCATCGAGATCCGGTTGGCACCTCATATTCTTCTCCAAAGGAACTACTTCCTTTGATGGTATGGAGAAATTGGAATAGCATCAATCGGGTTCTCAACGAGCTGGTCATTGGCTTCATTTTCTTGCAGTAGAGAATCGGCGCTTGGTGATGCTTTTCTTTTCTTCACAGCAGCTCGTTCATGACCTTGGTTTCTTCACATCGAGCGGATGGAAGAATTGGAGCTGGAGTTGGCGCGAGGAGGGCTGAGGAATTTAGTGCGATCTCTTGAGGAGCAATTGATGCAGTTCCCTGTCTTGAGCAGTTTCTTGGTATGGCGATCACGATTGCCTGATTTGAGCGATTTCTTGAGCGCACCACTAGTGGGTGCCTGGCGATTTCTTCATGCTGGAATTTCTTCATCAGCCACTGGAATCAGCATTTTCTTGAGCGAGGCTGAGCTTGGCGTTCTTGGCATTCTCTTCATTAGGCTGGCGGAGGCTCCGGCTGAGGATTTCATGTTGCTGAGTGCGACAGCAGTTGTGAGCTTCTTCGTCGGATCGGCGAATCTGGTCTTGACTACTTGCCAATCAGCATAGTATGAGTCAAAGTCCTTCTTGAGGTTCTGAATGTCGGTTTGGATTTGAAGGAGTTCCTCGGTGTCATCTTGACAACATTTTCTTGAGAACCTCTCCTTCTGTATTGAGCCTTCTTGATTTCCTTCGCCTTCTCGAACTTCCATTTTCTTCAGCGATTAAGTGAGTCAACATATGACTTTGACCAGGTGTCAAAGGAAGATCGAGCGAGAGGGTATTGGGATCATTGTGCGGTCGATGAAATCGAGGACTTTCTTGGGTCAAAGAAGAAGCACAGATGTTCCATTTACTCTTCGGCTCTAACTTGGCGGTCTCTGATGATTTCTTCAAGTTCTTCATCAGATGCCTCATCATCAGATGGCACGTGGACTACAAGTTGTTTCTTCCTTGGGCTAGACCGAGGACCACGTCCATTGTTGCTTTTGTCTTCAGCGTCGGGCTGATGAAGAATTGAAGCGGTGAGGAATTTGCGAGAGATGCACGAGGCAATTGAAAAACCAGCAGTCCTTTGACAAGTAGCTAGATGCGAGGGCGAAGGTTTGGGCCGGAGCAGTTGAGGACTTTGATGGAGCGATGGCGGTGTGAGAATTTGCTCTTTGAGAATTGCACTGTAGGAAGGCTGGCGAGAACTTGGCGTGAGGGCACAGATGATGAAACACTTGGCTTATTAGCAGACTTCTTTTGCATCGATTTCCTCGGTTTGACCGAGACCTCGATGCAGCGACAGTGGCAGAATCCTCATTGAATTTCCTCACGCTTCCTTTGCTTGCTTAGCCAACTTTGCTTGGCGTTTAGCCCACTCATCGGGAAGTCCTCACGCGTTTGGCGCTAGTGGGATCAGCTATTTTGCACTGGTGCCAAAGGAGCTCTTGGGCATGGAGGATTTAGCGAATTTCTTCATGTACTTAGGTGTTACATATCGGTATTCCTTCCATTCCGTGCCCATCTCCGTTCAATCTTACATATCGCACCTTGCGTTGATTTTACTTTCCTCATCGGTGTCTGATAGTCAGCATATATTTCCTCGGGGATTTGAATCTGTCATGACCTCGGGTTTCTTTCCTCCCTTCTGCGACTTCTTACCATCGCCATTTTCTTGATTGATGAAATTGAACAATTGAGTTCTCTGAAGAAGTGTGCAGTTTTCTTCGAGCGCTGCAAATGAGTTAAGTTGATGAGAACCTAGGGATTCAGCAGCGGACATTTGTACTGTGAACAGAGTATAGGTGCGAGGAATTTGAAGAGGTCATATCGTTCTCGGAGGTTTTCAAAAGAACAAGTTTGAGGATTTTGACGAGATGAGCCTTGAAGAATTTCAATAGCGTTCTTTATCTTAGGTTCGAGTTGTATAGATCGAAGATCCACACAATTGAGGAATCTTGAAGAAAATCATAGCTTAGAGAAATGAGTCAAGAGATTTGAGGTGTTCATATGTGTGAGAATTTGAGATTAAACACCTTTGAAGAATTTGAAGAAAATTTGAGAATCAAATCGAGTAGTAAAAGTAACTTTTAATTTACGAAGTGAAGAACGACGAACTGAGATGAACAGTTGAGAAGTTAAATCCGTTCAGATCTTCTCCGCCCTAACTTGGCGAGAGGAAATCAGCTACGGCTGACGGCGAGTGAAGAAATTCCACGTCGGTAGCGATGCGTCGGCGAAGAGGTCAAAGCGGTGAAGCTTTTCCTCACCGGTGACGATGGAGTAAGCGGCGGCGCTAGGGTTTGAGGAGCTCGGCGGGAGAGAGGTCGGCGAGTAAAAGTGAGGAAGGAGAGAGGTATTTATAGCCACGGTGAAAGCGGATCGTCAGAAGATTTAGAACGAGCGTGCCTGACCGCTTCCTTCTCCGACATGTGTCACACGTCTTGTGTAGTGGAGATCGTGTGCGATCGTGGGTGAATATAATAATGCATCGTGGGATGCGGAGCGGTTTAATGGTAAATGTGAAAGTTTGGATAAGTTTTGTTTTAAAGTTCCGTTCGCAATTTCTTGGTATTAAGGACACGATGAAGAATTTGAGCGAGTTTCAAAGTAGAACGCACATGAAGAATTTGTGAATGGATTGGGTTGAGTATAGCATAGAGGGAAGGGTCGATCACATTCACTTAGCGAAAGCGACTTGAAGAAATAACCATAAGTGAATCTTGTAGAGGACATAAATCCATATATATATATAGCCAATGAAGAAAGGCAGCGGAAGCAGTGAAGATTTTGCAAAGTTGAAGAATTTGAAAAAGCGAAGAATTTCAAAAAGCGAAGAATTTCAAAAGCGAGGAAAAACTCAAATTGAAGATTTTCAACTTTGGTGGTGGCGTGACCCACCGTATAAGAATGATGATTTCAGACACCGCGTACAATTGTCGTAGGGTTCTGAGAATCGAATTCTTCATTAATTTCTTCACATTTAGAGTGTTATTCTTCATTGATTGAAGAAAAACATTTCTTCATGTGTTGCACATCTAAGTCATCAATTTTGCATGAGTGTTAGGATGTGTGTCCTTTTCAAAGAACGTTCGAAGATTCTAAGATATTTAGCTCACACGCAACTTGCTAAATCTCTTCTCATCCAAGGGCTTAGTGAAGATATCAGCTAGCTGTTCTTGATCTTCACGTGCTTTCGATGGAGATGTAAGCCCTTCAACACATGATCACGAAGAAAATGATGGCGAATTTGAATGTGCTTTGTCTTGAGTCTTGAGGCTGGGTTGTGAGCAATCTTGATGGCACTCTTATTGTCATAGTAGAGGCACATTCTTCACGTTGATGCCATAGTCCTTGAGGTTTGCTTCATCCATAGCACTTGAGCACAACGAGCCAGCAGACAATGTATTCAGCTTCAGCGATTAGACGGTGATCTGTGATTCTGTTTCTTGAGGACCAACGGACCAAAGATCGTCAGGAAATGACAAGTACCAGATGTTGACTTGCGATCCACGATCACCACCATAGTCAGTCGAGAATATCAATGAGATCAAAAGTAGAGCCCTTGGGGTACCATAATCCTAGTGTTGGTGTGTGAGCTAGATATCGAAGAATATGCTTCTGACCTTATGGTGTGATTCCTTGGTGTAGCTTGAAATCGGGCACACATGCAAACACTAAGCATTATATCTGGCCTAGATGCACATAAGTACAATAAAGAACCAATCATGGGCGGTATACCTTGTGATCGAAGTCAATACCATTTTCATCGATTGCATAGATGGCCATTTGTGGGCATAGGAATTTTAGCGCCTTTGCAATCTTGCATGCGAATTTCTTGAGGACATCTTTGAGGTATTTCTCTGAGATATGAATATGCCATTGTGTTGTTGTGAATTTGGAGACCTAAGAAGAATTTCAACTCTCCCATCATAGACATTTGATATTCTTCACTCATCATATAGGCAAATTCATCACTATAACGTTGGTCGATCAGCCAAAGATAATATCATCAACATATATTTGGCACACAAACAGTTCACCATCATAAGATTTAGTAAAGAGAGTAGAATCGAGTGAACCGGGTGTGAAGCCATTCTTCACGAAGAATTCCTTCAATGTATCATACCACGCTTGGGGGCTTGCTTGAAGCCATAGAGGGCCTTATTTAGTCTGAAGACTTTGTCGAGGATTCTTTGGATCTTCAAAACACGGGGTTGAGCAACATATACTTCTTCCTCAAGCTTACCATTGAGGAATGCACTTTTCACATCCATTTGATATAAAGTGATATTGTGATGGTTAGCATAGGCGAGTAATATCTTGAATAGACTCAAGTCTAGCGGCAGGTGCAAAAGTTTCATCGAAATCAATTCCTTCAACCTGCGTGTAGCCTTGAGCTACTAGTGGTGCCTTATTCCTCACCACAAGACCATTTTCATCTTGCTTGTTGCGGTAGATCCACTTTGTGCCAATGATATTATGCTTGCGAGGATCTGGGCGTTTGACCAGTTCCAGGCGTTGTTGAGCTCGAGCTGATGTAATTCTTCTTGCATGGCCTGAATCCTCCGGCTCGAAATGCTTCATCTACCTTAGTGGGCTCTGTGATAGAGACAAAAGCATAGTGCCCACAAAAGTTAGATAAGTGTGAAGCTTTTGGCGAGTGAGAGGACTGGCGCTTCAATGTCATCGATGATCTTGTCAACTTGCACTTCTTTTGCAGCGAGGATGAGCTGGTTGTCTTGAGGAATTTGATCATTTTCCTCGGCACCATTTTCTTGACATTATCTTGGTGCATCAGCTCGGCGTTCTTGGCGTCTGAAATGAATTCTTGGCGGTTTCTTGATGGGAATGACATCCTCGGTTGCCTTTAACTTGATAGAATCCTTAGGTGCTGGTTAGTCTAACACGAAGGTAGGTGCTCTCTTTGCGAGCCATTAGTTTCATCGAACCGCACATCTCGATGTCAACAATCTTGTGAAGTGCGATGTTGAAGACTACTGTAGGTGTCTGCGAGTCCTTTCCGTAACCAAGCATAAAACCTTCATGTGCTTTGGTTGCAAATTTAGAGGTGTGGTGAGGATCTCTAATCCAGCATTTAGCACGAAGACTTTGAAATAACACATTGGGTTTCTTGTCGGTGAGGAGTTCATAGGCAGTCTTTTTGAAGAATTTGTGAAGATATACTCTGTTGATGATGTGTACGCGGTATCAATTGCTTCAATCGAGAAGCGACTAGGCGTTTTGTATTCATCAAGCATAGTCGAGCCATCTCAACAAGAGTTCTGTTCTTGCGCTCCACGGCGCCATTTCTTTGAGGAGTATAGGGGCAGATAACTCATGAGTAATACCAAGTTCATCAAGATAGTCATCAAGACCAGAATTCTTGAACTCAGTTCCATTGTCACCGATGTGCTTGATCTTCACACCAAAGTTGGTTGAAGCCCTCGAGGAAAATCGTTTGAAGATTTCCTGCACTTGATTTTGTAAGTAACAATGTGTACCCTAGTGTAGCGAGTAATCATCAACAATAACAAAGCCATAAAGAGATGCATCATTAGTGACGGCTGAGTAATGATTGGGACCAAAGAGGTCCATGTGAAGCAATTCGAAGGGGCGAGTAGTGGTCATGATAGTCTTTCTTTGGATGCTTGGCCTTGGTCATTTTCGGCTTCACGGGCACGCATAAGTGATCCTTGAGAATTTGACATTTTCAATGCCAATTACATGCTTCTTCTTCCATGGCGTGTGCAAATTCCTCATGCTGCGTGACCAAGTCGTCGATGCCATAGCCAATATACGAAGCTTTTGCAAGTAGGCACACGGCTGGTTGTGGTCTGTGGAAAAATCAACAATATACAAGTCTCCTCTCCTGAAGCCTTGAAGACTTTGGAATTGTCAACTTCCATAATCACAACACAGCGATACTTGCCAAAGATAACAACCATATCAAGATCACAAAGCATTGAGGCTGACATGAGGTTATATCCTAAAGACTCAACAAGCATGACTTTGTCCATGTGCATGTCCTTAGAGATAGCAACCTTACCAAGTCCCAATACGACTTTTGCCTTTGTCGGCAAAGATGATATGCTTGGATGTAGCGGTGATAAGGGAGCATCCATCAATAGATTCTTGTCACCGGTCATGTGATTTGTACATCCACTATCGAGAACCCACTCGGTGGCTTTGGGTTGATCATCCTGCGGATGAATTAGTACAACTTACGATCTCATATACTTCATCGGTGAAGAATATGATATCAAGTTCATCAGATAATTTCATCGATCGTATTTAGATAAGCGGTATGAGGGCGTGTGAAATGAAAGTTCATTTCATCATGATTAACTGCGTCCTTCGGAGCATTTTGTGGGCCCCGACAAATTCTTGAGGCGTTTAAGACACGTCTGGAGACTGACCCTACGAGAAGAGATTAGTTCCTTTTCTTCACCACCCACATCTGAAGGGGTGGCAAAGAGTTCATCATTCTGCGAGCACCATACGAGAATGGTGGCATAGAGGCCAAACCATTTCGTTTCACATAAGAGGGTTAGGGTAAGCATATGAATAAGCGGAGAAATTCTTGAGGACTTATGAACATATTGGTTTGAAGAATAATGCACATATTCATAGCCCTTAGCTCTACCTGCGAAGCAGAGTTGTTAGCATGATGATAATCATATGAGGACTTTGATCCTTTTGAGAATTTGATCCCGTGAGAATTTGGTCCGTATGAGGACTTGGATCCATATGAAGAATTTTGTCCATATGAAGAATTTTGTCCATATGAAGAATTTGATCTGGGGTTCCTTTTCTTCACAGGTGGTGTCATGAGGACATTCACCTGAAGACTTTCAAGACATTTCTTGGGAACCCATATTTTCTTCATAGGGGGACCGTTCCTGCAGTTAGTGCCAACATATCTAGCAAATACTTCACCATTCTGATTTTTGAACAGTTTATAGTTTGAGTCAAATGACTCATCATCGAGAATGAGAAATTCACATGTAAAACCAGATAAGGTAGATGGATCAAGCTGGAGGTCCCTTTGCAGCAACCCATGAGGTTTTGGGATCTTGCTCGGGCTTCGATCGTTCCATCGACATTGAGTTTCCTCTCAAAGGCAATACCCTCTTTCCTAGGGTTTACTGTTGAGGATCTGCTTTTAAGCACATCACAAAAGTCGATGCCCTTTGAGGCTTTTGTACATGCTGTCATGTACAATTCCTTCGATCCTGCATCGTCGATAATACTAGCAATGTCCTCGGATGAGGAATTAGTGATAGTAGAGGCAGGTGAAGAATTTATAACAGTTGAAGCATTTGAACATCGGTGAAGAATTAGCGATTCACGTTCAATGCATTTTAAGCATGGAGGAACAAATTCTTCTTGAGAAGCGCTGATTTGTTGAGCAAGTAATGAATCGCGCTCATACGAAGATCTTCATAACTCGCTCTTAGCTTCTCAAGATCTTGCTTTCTTTGAAGAAATTCATAAGAAAGTTTCTCATGATCGAGATAAGAGAGTGTTATGATGACCTTGAAAATTTGTCAAGCCTAGGTGAACTTTCGAAGATTTTCGATTGGGGCTTGAGTGCGATCCATTTCTTCACCTAACATATCATCACTCTTATCTAGCATGTTTTGAACCTTTTCAAAAGCCCTTTGTTGTTTATAGCAATCTTAGCAAGTTTAGAGTAGCTGGGCTTAAGATCCTCATCGATTCATTTTCACTTTGGATTCGGAGGAGGTGGAATTGAGTACCTTGGCACCTTTGCCATGAAGCAATAGGTGGGGCGTAGTCATCATTTTCCTCATCAGGTTTGTCGGTAGTCGGTTTCTTCAGCGTTGAAGATGGACTTGCTAACATAAGCGTAGCAAGAGCGGACTAGCCACACAGTTCGGATTCTTGGACTCCTCCTCTTCCTCATTTTCCTCGATTCAGCTTGAGTCCATTTCCTTGCCAATGAATGCGAGCCTTTTGGAGCTGCTCTTCTTGTGTGAAGAAGGCTTTGAGGATTTTGATGATGAAGATTTTGATGATTTCTTCTTCTTCTTCACGTCATCGAGGCTGTAATCCTTGTGTTTCTTCTTTCTTAATTCCTTTTCCCTTGAGGACAATCTTGGATATAGTGACCAGGTTTCTTGCATTTGTGGCAAAGTCTTCGCTTATAGTCACTAGATGAGGAATCACTTTGCTTCTTGAGGATTTTCCAAAACGACCACGTCTTGTGAATTTCTGGAATTTCTTCACGAGCGAGTGCTAGCTCTGGCCAAATTCTTGAGGATCTCCAAGGCTACTACGAGTCTTCACTCTCGATTCAGATTCAGCCTTGGCCTTGAGGCACGTGTTTTCCATAGCAGAACCATAGAGATCTCTCTTTTGACAAGCTGGAACTTCGTGAGCATTTAGCCTTTCGAGGATATCGGCGAGGATCAAGAGACTTGTAGTCAGCTCGTTCTTGTATCATCGATTGCGAGTGTCAAATGAGGAATCAAGCGATCTTAGCAATTTCTTCACCACCTCATGGTCGGTGATGTCGGTGCACCAGTGCTTGAAGCTCATTTGAGATGTCGGTGAAGCGATCGAAGGTTTGTTGAACATTTTAGTTGTCGAGTCTTTTGAAGCGGTTGAAGAGATTCGAAGAACATCAACTCGAGAGTCATGCTGAGTTGAAACACCTTCATTTACTTTGGACAGCCTGTCCCAAATGAGTTTAGCGATTCAAAGCACTCACTCTTCCATATTGGCCTTTGCTCGGATGGCCACATATGATATTCTTAACGAGAATCGAGTTGCTTGAATCTCTTCACATCAGCATCGTTCGGAGAGGGTGTGGTGAGAAACACCTTTTGTCACAACATACGGAGATCGTTGTCAATTGCTTCAAGATGCATTAGCATTTTGTTCTTCGATGAGGGTAGTCCGTCCCATCGAAGGTAGGACACCCTGCTGAGACCTTGATCATACCTGCGGTCGACATAACTAAAACTCCGGTGGTTAAACCAAAATCACACAGAACAAGGAGTACCTTGCTCGATACCAATTGAAAGTCGTTATATCGACTAGAGGGGGTGAATAAGCGATTTTATGAATTTTACAAATTCTTCTTGAGAATTTGCGGTGAGGAAATTCCTTAGCGAAGAAATACATGCAGCGGAATAAGTACTCAGAAGTAAGCATAACAGATTACAAGCATAGTCATCATGATGAAATGAAGACAATCACAGTCTTGAAAGCGTAATTACGAGGATAACACAGGATGAAGACAAGCGGTGAAGAAATTGAGCGAGGAAATTGAGAAAGTCTTGACCAAAGTCTTCAAACACAGATATGACAAACACTCAACACGTAATGAGGAAATGAAAGGTTGAGGAAATAGAACCGATTAGGTTGGTGAAGACAATGATTTGGTAGACCAGTTCAACTGCTTTGTCTCGGTTATGCGTCTGGTTGGGCGGTGAGTATTTAAACTCGAGGACACGATCCGGACACCCGATCCTTGAGCACGCAGCTCGGGACACCAAGTCCTCACCGTATTCTCCTTGAACTAAGGTCACGCAGACCTCGTCCAATCACTCGTGGTAAGTCTTGAGCGACTTCCAAACCTTCACATACTTGGTCACTCGGCGATCCACAATTCCTCTTGGATGCTCTAGACCGTGGCCCTAACCGTCTGGAAGAAGCACAGTCTTCAAAGGTAAAAGCGTCGGATCCAGCGGGATCAATTTCTTGATGATGCTCAATCACTTTGGGTTTGTTGGGGTTTGGTTTTGGGTTTTCCTCACTTTGGGTTCTTCCTCACTTGATGATTTTCGCTCAAATTCCTCGGAGGATGGGTTGCTCTCAAATGACAAGTGTCAAGTTCTCTCGGGCAGCCAACCAACTAGTGGTTGTGAGGCTGACTATTTATAGCCTAAGGAGCAGCCCGACATGATAAGACATAAATGCCCTTCAATGATATGACCGTTAGGTGGATAAGATATTTTGGGGACAGGTGGCGCGCCTTGACAGCAGTCGGAAATTTGAACATCAAATTCCTCGGGGCTATCATGTTCCTCATTGTGTAGGCAATTCGCACTAGCGAATTCCTAACTCCTCGATCGAACAAATTCCTCGGTGACGGAAGAGCTTCGTCTACATCCTTTGAAGAATTGTTGAAGCTGTATGAGATTTCAAAAGCTTCACTCGAAGGATTGGTAGGTGTAGGATTTTGAGTTGAGCATCAAATGGAAAATTTTCCTTAGTATTTCCTCGACCCCCTTTAACGATCACGGTGTTTCCTATGACTCAAGAAAGAAAATGAAACTACGAAAACAAAAGTCTTCACGCTTCATGTTCCTCAAATGAATACCAAGTCTTCAAGGTCACACCAATTTCTTCACTTTCAAAGTCTTGAGAAAGTCTTGAATATCAAATTCTTGATTGAAGAAATTCATTTTAGAATTAGACTTTTCTGTAAATATCAAACTCCTCATAGACTTATAGACACTGTGTACACTCACAAGCGCATTAGTTACTTAACCTATAAGTCTTCAATACACCAAAATCACTAAGGGGCACTAGATGCACTTACACCTCCTTTTAATAAATCTTGGACCAAAGCATTAACACATAGTGAATACATGAACTCCTCAAACTACGGTCATCACGGAGTGTTCCGATTATTGTCACTTGAGGTTGCGGATCATAACACATAATAGGTGACTATAGACTTGCAAGATAGGAGCAAGAACTCACATATATTCATGAAAACATAATAGGTTCAGTTCTGAAATCATGGCACTTTCGGGCCCTAGTGACAAGCATTAAGCATAGCAAAGTCATAGTAACATCAATCTCGAGAACATAGTGGATAGTAGGGATCAAACCTAACAAAACTAACTTCGATTACATGATAATTCTCATCAACCCATCACCGTCCAGCAAGCCTCGATGGAATTACTCACATACGGCGGTGAGCATTATGAAATTGGTGATGGAGGATGGTTGATGATAACGATGGCGACGGATTCCCCTCTCCGGAGCCCGAGCGGACTCGAGATCAGCCCTCCGAGAGAGTTTAGGGCTTGGCGGCGGCTCCATATCGTAAAAGCGTGATGAATCTTTCTCTGATTTTTTCTCCCGAACACGAATATATGGAGTTGGAGTTGAGGTCGGTGGAGCTCGATGAGCCCTTGTGGCGGGGCATACAGGGGAGGCGGCGCGCCTCCACCTCGTGGAAAGGTGTGGCCCCCTGGCCTTGATTCTTTCGCCCGATATTTTTATTATTTCAAAAATAATCTCCATGAAGTTTCAGGTCATTCCGAGAACTTTCGTTTCTGCACAAAGATAACACCATGGCAATTCTGCTGAAAATAGCGTTAGTCCAGGTTAGTTCCATTCAAATCATGCAAGTTAGAGTCCAAAACAAGGGCAAAAGTGTTTGGAAAAGTAGATACGAGGGAGACGTATCAACTCCCCCAAGCTTAAACCTTTACTTGTCCTCAAGCAATTCAATTGATAAACTGAAAGTGATAAAGAAAAACTTTTACAAACTCTGTTTGCTCTTGTTGTTGTAAATATGTAAAGCCAGCATTCAAGTTTTCAGCAAAGATTATGACTAACCACATTCACAATAACATTTTAGGTCTCATGTTTACTCATATCAATGGCATAATTAACTAGCGAGCAATAATAATAAATCTCAGATGACAACACTTTCTCAAAACAATCATGATATGATATAACAGGATGGTATCTCGCTAGCCCTTTACGAGACCATAAAACATAAATCAGAGCACCTTTAAAGATCAAGGACTGACTAAACCTTGTAATTCATGGTAAAGAGATCCGAGTCATAGTCATACCCAATATAAATTAATAGTAATGAATGCATATGACAACGGTGCTCTCCACGGTGCTTTTTAATAAGAGGGTGATGACTCAACATAAAAGTAAATAGATAGGCCTTGAGAGGAAGGCGAGGATTTGTAGAGGTGCGAGCTCGATTTTGAAACATAGATAAATAATATTTTGGCGGCATACTTTCATTGTCAACATAACAACCAAGAGATGGCGATATCTTCCATGCTACACACATTATAGGCGGTTCCCAGACAGAATGGTAAAGTTTATACTCCCCCTCCACCAACAAGCATCAATCCATGGCTTATGCGAAACAACAGGTGCCTCCAACTAACAATAGTCCGGGGAGTTTTGTTTGCAATTATTTTGATTTGATTTGCATAAAGCATGGGATGGGCATCCGGTGACCAGCCATTTTCTAAATAAGTGAGGGCGGAGTCCACTCCTCTTGAGAATAACCCGCCTAACATGGAAGATCTGAGACAGCCCTAGTTGATACATGAGCTATTCAAGCATACAAAACAGAATTTCATTTTAAGGTTTAGAGTTTGGCACATACAAATTTACTTGGAGCGACGGTGAATCCAGTATATAGGAAGGTATAGTGGACTCATATGGA
Source organism: Aegilops longissima (assembly GCA_021605205.1). Lineage (NCBI taxonomy): Eukaryota > Viridiplantae > Streptophyta > Magnoliopsida > Poales > Poaceae > Aegilops > Aegilops longissima. The sequence continues at coordinate 15,610 of JAHIAM010002933.1, forward strand.
ATAACTTTGTGGTTTAAGGGATTGGATGCACAAGCAGTATTCCGCATAGTACAAGTGAAGACTAGCAAAAGGCGGGAGGCGACCAACTAGAGGCGACAATAGTCATGAACATGCATTAATATTAATAAATATTGAGTACAAGCATGAGTAGGATATAATCCACCATGAACATAATTATCGTGAAGGCTATGTTGATTTGTTTCAACTACATGCTTAAACATGTGCCAAGTCAAGTCACTTGAATCATTCAAGGGGATACCACCCTATCATACCACATCACAACCATTTTAATAGCATGTTGGCATGCAAGGTAAACCATATAAACTCCTAGCTAACTAACCATGGCATAAGCAACTATAATCTCTAGTTGTCATTGCAAACATGTTTATTCATAATAGGCTGAATCATGAGCGATGAACTAATCATATTTACAAAAACAAGAGAGGTCGAGTTCATACCGACTTCTCTCATCTCAATCAGTCCATCATATATCGTCATAATTGCCTTTCACTTGCACGACCGAACGATGTGAATAATAAAAATAGTGCACATGCATTGGACTAAGCTGGAATCTGCGAGCATTCAATAAACAAGAGAAGACAAGGAAATATGGGCTCTTGGTTAAATCAACAACAATGCATATAAGGGCCACTTCAACAATTTCATCATGGTCTTCTCCTATCGACCCCCAAAGGAAAGAAAAGAAATAAAAACTATTTACACGGGAAAGCTCCCAACAAGCAAAAGAAGAACAAGAAATGTTTTTGGGTTTTCTTTTTAATTATTACTACTACAGCAAGAAAATAAACTAGCTAAATGCTACAACTATTTTTTTTGGTTTTCTTAAGGTTTTTCAAACACACAAGAAGAAAGCAAGAAAAAGAAAATAAACTAGCATGGATGTTACAATGAAAAAGTGTGAGTACCGACATCTAGCAATGAGTGTGTGAACATGAATGTAATGTCGGTGAAATCGTACTCCCCAAGCTTAGGCTTTTGGCCTAAGTTGGTCTATAATACAGCTGGCTGGCGGATATCAAAGTTATGGCTGGGAATTCGTCTTGAGATGCAGCGACTATTGCATCGTGGGCTGCAGCTTGGAGGCAAGCTGCCCTCATCGTCCTCTCGTACTCATTTGCCTCCTCTCTGGTTATAAAATGTCTCCCTTTTGCCTGAAAGTCAAAGAGAGTAGGAGCAGGGAGGACAATATTGACGGCGTGACGCCTGTCAAAGATTAGTCGATACTGGAGAGGCGGTGCATTCCTCTCAACAAACCGATGGTGAACCATGGCATTAAAATCCAGATAATAAGGAGGCAATTCCATATTATAATCATGAATAGGTATATTATGAAAATTAGCTAAGCGGTTTGCATAAATTCCACCAAATAAATCTCCGTTAAATCTATTGTTATGCAACCTCGTGCAACAATGGCTCCCAAATTATAATGTTTATCTCCTAACATAGCACTCCACGAGAACACGAGATCGGGGACACACATGTGGCATGATTCATCCTTACCATATATGCACCTACCTATGAAGAGAGCAAAATAATGTATAGCAAGAAAATGGATGCTCCCTATGGTAGCTTGTATTATGTCTCTAGACTCCCCCACAGTTATACTAGCAAGAAAATCTCTAAACTCAGATTTGCGAGGCTCACTAGTGCTACCCCATTGTGGAAGTTTGCAAGCAGTATTAAAGTCCTCTAAGTCCATAGTATAAGAATTTTCATAAAGATCAAATAGGACTTTGAGAATTGCGTGATGATGAATATTCAAACCTTCTCACAAAGGAATCGATGAGATAGTGGTCTTTGGTGGCACTTATCATCTCGAAGCTCTCAAGATCAGCTTTCTTGCGTGTCGTTAAATTCTTCCTTGATTCATGCTTGATCCATAAAGTTCTCTGAAGGACATTCACAAGCCCGCACTTGAGCGTCCCTTGGTGGTTCATCGTCGGCATCGCGCATTGCGAGCCTGGGTCCTTGCTTACTTGAAAGGCCACCTTGGTACATTTTCCTAAACATGTTTCTTCCTCTGAAAAATTTCTGAAAATTTTAGTAACTTCAAATAAAAATGAACCAAACTCAACATAATTGATAGAAACTACTCCTACAAGTGCCTAGAGACTATATCATGCATTAGAACTACTTGGAACCATATAAATTTGAAATGCAAGCTCAAGAACCTGGTCACCTAGGCAGCACAAATTTGCAATGAATAAAGCACTAGAACAAAAACTAATTGGACCATTGGAGGAGTCACATACCAAGCAACAATCCCCCAAAGCAGTTTTGTGAGAGGTGCTTTGAGCAAGGAGATCGAAAATCGCAGCAAAATGAGCAAGAACTCGTGCTTCAGCTGGTTGGTGATTTTTTTGGGAGGAAGGAGTGTATGGGTGCAGGAATAAGTGGAGGGGAGCCACCAGGGGCCCACGAGGAAGGGGGGCGGGCCCTGTAGGGGTGGGCACGCCCTGGACCCTCGTGGCTAGGTGCTTGCTCCCCCTGCTGTGTTCTCAGTGCCATATATTCTCAAATATTCTAGAAAAAATCATATTTCAATTTTGGGGCATTTGGAGAACTTTTATTTTCGGGGTATTTTTATATTGCATGGATAAATCAGAAAACTAACAGAAAATATTATTTTTACATTATTTCAACTAAACAACAGAAAGTAAAAGGAGGGTACAGAAGGTTGTGCCTTCTAACTTCATGCATCTCATGCTCATCAAAAGGAATCCACTAGCATGGCTGATCAGGTCTTGTTAACAAACTCATTTCGAATAACATGAAACCGGAGAAATTTCGAATAACACTATGTTACCTCAACGGGGATATGCACGTCCGGAACAATAAGAATATCATATCTCTTTTTGACAGTAGGAAGAGGAAATTCAAAACCTCCAAAAATATTCGATGGAATTTTTCCAATAGAATTTATACTATGAACTTGAGGTTGTTTCCTCGGAAAGTGTATCGTATGCTCATTGCCATTAACATGAAAAGTGACATTGCCTTTGTTGCAATCAATAACAGCCCCTGCAGTATTCAAAAAGGGTCTTCCAAGAATAATAGACATACTATCGTCCTCGGGAATATCAAGAATAACAAAGTCTGTTAAAATAGTAACGTTTGCGACCACAACAGGCATATCCTCACAAATGCCGACAGGTATAGCAGTTGATTTATCAGCCATTTGCAAAGATATTTCAGTAGGTGTCAACTTATTCAAATCAAGTCTACGATATAAAGAGAGAGGCATAACACTAACACCGGCTCCAAGATCACATAAAGCAGTTCTAACATAGTTTATTTTAATGGAGCATGGTATAGTGGGTACTCCTGGATCTCCTAGTTTCTTTGGTATTCCACCCTTAAAAGTATAGTTAGCAAGCATGGTGGAAATTTCAGCTTCTGGTATCTTTCTTTTATTTGTAACAATTTCTTTCATATACTTAGCATAAGGATTCATTTTGAGCATATCAGTCAAACAACAACAACAACAACAACAACAACAAAGCCTTTAGTCCCAAATAAGTTGGGGTAGGCTAGAGGTGAAACCCATAAGATCTCGCAACCAACTCATGGCTCTCGCACATGGATAGCAAGCTTCCACGCACCCCTGTCCATAGCTAGCTCTTTGGTGACACTCAAATCCTTCAGGTCTCTCTTAACGGACTCCTCCCATATCAAATTCGGTCTACCCCGCCCTCTCTTGACATTCTCCGCATGCTTTAGCCATCCGCTATGCACTGGAGCTTCTGGAGGCCTGCGCTGAATATGCCCAAACCATCTCAGATGATGTTGGACAAGCTTCTCTTCAATCGGTGCTACCCCAACTCTATCTCGTATATCATCATACTCGATCCTTCCTCGTGTGGCCACATCCATCTCAACATCGCATCTCCGCCACACCTAAGCTGTTGAACATGTAAGCCTTTTAGTCGGCCAACACTCAGCGCCATACAACATTCTTGAATTGAACCGTCGTCTGTAGAACTTGCCTTTTAGCTTTTGTGGCACTCTCTTGTCACGAGAGAATGCGGAAGCTTGGCGCCACTTCATCCATCGGCTTTGATTCGATGGTTCACATCTTCATCAATACCCCCATCCTCCTGTAGCATTGACCCCAAATACGAAAGGTGTCATACAGGTACCACACGGCCATCAAGGCTAACCTCCTCTTCCTCACACCTAATAGTCTTGGCAGCACATCATGTACTCGGTTTTAGTTCTACTAAGCCTAAGCGCTTTCGATTCAAGGTTTGTTTCCATAACTCTAACTTCCTATTTACCCCGTCAGGCTATCGTCAACTAGCACCAGATCATCCATAAAGAGCATACACCATGGGATATCTCCTTGTATATCCGACCTCATCCATCACCAATGCAAAAAGATAAGGGCTCAAAGCTGACCCCTGATGCAGTCCTATCTTAATCGGGAAGTCATCAGTGTCGACATCACTTGTCCGAACACTAGTCACAACATTATCGTACATGTCCTTGATGAGGGTAATGTACTTTTCTGGGACTTTGTGTTTCTCCAAGGCCCACCACATGACATTCCATGGTATCTTATCATAGGCCTTCTCCAAGTCAATGAACACCATATGCAAGTCCTTCTTTTGCTCCCTATATCTCTCCATAAGTTGTCGTACCAAGAAAATGGCTTCCATGGTCGACCTCCCAGGCATGAAACCAAACTGATTTTTGGTCACGCTTGTGATTCTTCTTAAGCGGTGCTCAATGACTCTCTCCCATAGCTTCATTGTATGGCTCATCAGCTTAATTCAAAGGTAATTTGTACAACTCTGAACATCCCCCTTGTTTTCGAAGATTCGTACTAATATAGTCCGTCTCCATTCTTCTGGCATCTTGTTTGCCCGAAAAATGAGGTTGAAAAGCTTGGTTAGCCATACTATCGCTATGTCCCCGAGACCTTTCCACACCTCAATGGGGATACAATCAGGGCCCATCGTCTTGCCTCCTTTCATCGTTTTTAAAGCCTCCTTACCCTCGGACTCCTGGATTACGCGCACAAAAGCATGCTAGTCTCATCAAAAGTCGTCCGGTTCAATGGTAGAACTCTCATTCTCCCCATTGAACAGCTTGTCAATACTCCGCCATCTATGCTTAATCTCCTCGTCCTTCACCAAGAGTTGGCTGCTCCGTCCTTGATGCATTTGACTTGGCCAATATCCTCGTCTTCCTCTCTCGGATCTTGGCCATCTTATAGATGTCCCTTTCGCCTTCCTTCGTGCCTAACCGTTGGTAGAGGTCCTCATATGTCGAACCCTTGCTTCACCAACAGCTCGCTTTGCAGCCTTCTTAGCCATCTTGTACTTCTCTATGTTATGCACTCCTATCCGGTATAGGCGTGCGAAGCAATATTTCTTCTCTTTAATGCCTATACGGACATCATCATTCCACCACCAGGTATCATTATCTTCGCTTCTCCTTCCCTGGACACTCCAAACTCCTCAGAGGCCACCTTACGAATGCAAGTCGCCATCTTCATCCACATTGTCGCATCCCTCCTTCCTCCCAAGGGCCCTCCTTAATGACCCTCTCCTTGAGCGCTGAGCTACCTCCCCTTGAGCTTCCACCACTTTGTTCTAGCGACTTTGGCATGCTTATCCCGTTGGACACGAATCCAGCGGAAGTCAGCAACCACCAGCTTATCTTTGGGGTACAACCTCTCTCCGGTATCACCTTACGGTCTAGGCATGCACGCCTATCTTCTCTTCTCGAGAGGATGAAATCAATCTGGCTAGAGTGTTGGCCACTACTAAAAGTCACCACATGTGATTCTCTCTTTCTAAAGAGGGTGTTAGCTACAATCATGTTGTAGGCTAGAGCAAAGCTTAAGACATCTTCTCCTTCTTGATTCCTGATGCCATAGCCAAAGCCCCCATGCGCCCCTTCGAAACCTGTGTTAGATGTACCCACGTGGCCATTGAGGTCTCCTCCAATGAAGAGCTTCTCACCAATCAGTACACTCCTAACCATGTCTTGCAGGCCTTCCTAGAACTCCCTCTTGGTGTTCTCATTATGGCCTACTTGCGGGGCTACATGCTGATAACATTGAGAACCAAGTCCTCAACTACCGGCTTGACCGGGATAATCCGGTCCCACATCTCTTGGCGTCTACCACTCCATACTTGAGGCTCTTGTTGATCAAGATGCCAGCGCCATTCTGTTTGTAGCCGTCCCGTGTACCACAACTTGAAGCGGTATCCTCCACCTCCTTAGCCTTCTGTCCTCTCCATTTGGTTTCTTGGGCGCAAAGGATATCAACACCTCTCCTCACCGCTGCATCAACTAGCTCCCGAAGCTTCCTGTCGAGAGACCCTACATTCCAGCTACCTAAGCGAATCCTCCTAGGCTCGGCTAGCTTCCTTACCCTTCCTTTTCGTCGAGTCAAATGTGAAGACCCTTGCTCATTTTCCACTACATCCAGGCGCCCGATGTGGCGCGCCACTAAGGATCGATGACCCGATCCTCGCTCACTTGCCACCGTATCCGGATCAAGATCGGCACGCCACACAGGGGTGACGACCGGCCCTTGCCCATTTTCCACCACACGGGTTCGATGTGGTAGCGTTCTTTGAGAGGGTTACGCACCAACGAAAATCTTTTGGATTTCATCTCCATAAGAGTGGCTGAGTTTTTACGTTGGCTCGCCAAGACTATCACAACCCTCCTCCTTTTCCTGGGCTTGGGACCGGCTATGTTGAGACAACATAGGCGGAGTTGAGCATATCAGTCAAACGCATACACAAAAAGATAGGTCTAATCATTTCAGCAAATCGCTCAAAATCCTCATCATACTTTTTCTTGGATGGTTTGGGAGGAAAAGGCATGGGTTTCTGAACCCATGGTTCTTTTTCCTCACCGTGCTTCCTAGCAACAAAGTCTCTCTTATCATAACGTTGATTCTTTGATTGTGGGTTATCAAGATCAACAGTAGGTTCAATTTCTACATCATTATCGTTACTAGGTTGACCATCAGTATGAACATCATCATTAGCATTATCACTAGGTTCATGTTCATTACCAGATTGTGTTTCAGCATCAGAAATAGAAATATCATTGGGATTCTCAGGTGTGTCAACAACAGGTTCACTAGAAGCATGCAAAGCCCTATCATTTTTCTTTTTCTTCTTTTTAGAAGGACTAGGTGCATCTAAATTATTTCTCTGAGAACCCTGCTCAATTCTATTAGGATGGCCTTCAGGATACAAAGGTTCCTGAGTCATTTTACCAGTTCTAGTTGCCACTCTAACAGCAAAATCATTTTTCTTACAATTCAATTCATTGAGCAAATCATTCTGAGCTTTAAGTACTTGTTCTACTTGAGTGGTAACCATAGAAGCATGTTTACTAATGAGTTTAAGTTCACCTTTAACTCCAGACATATAATCACTCAAGTGTTCAATCATATAAGCTTTGTGTTTTAATTGTCTACCAAAATAAGCATTGAAGTCTTCTTGCTTAACCATAAAGTTATCAAACTCATCTAAGCATTGGCTAGCAAACTTAGTAGGAGGGATTTCAACTTTATCATATCTATAGAGAGAATTTACCTTTACTACCTGTGTCGGGTTATCAAGATTGTGTACTTCTTCAATAAGTAATGGATTAAAACCATGTATTTCTTCAACAGGCGGTAAATTAAGACCATGTTTCTTCAACAGGAGGTAAATTCTTAACATCTTCAGCTTTTATACCTTTTTCTTTCGTAGATTTCTTTGCCTCTTGCATATCCTCAGGAATAAGAAATAGAATACCCCTTCTCTTCGGAGTTGGCTTAGGAGTTGGTCCGGGAAGTGTCCAATTATTTTCATTGGTCAATATATTATTCAATAGAATTTCAGCTTCATCTGGTGTTCTTTCCCTGAAAACACAACCAGCACAACTATCCAAGTGGTCTCTGGAAGCATCGGTTAGTCCATTATAAAAGATATCAAGTATTTCAATTTTCCTGAGAGGATGATCAGGAAAAGCATTAAGTAATTGGAGAAGCTCCCCCCAAGCTTGTGGGAGACTCTCTTCTTCAATTTGCACAAAATTATATATTTCCCTTAAGGCAGCTTGTTTCTTATGAGTAGGGAAATATTTAGCAGAGAAGTAATAAATCATATCCGGGGACTATGCACACAACTAGGATCAAGAGAATTAAACCATATCTTAGCATCACCCTTTAATGAGCGGAAATATCTTAAGGATATAGTAGTAGCGAGTTTTTCATCATTAGTGAACAGGGTGGCTATATCATTTAATTTACTAAGATGTGCCACAACAGTTTTAGATTCATAGCCATAGAAAGGATAAGATTCAACCAAAGTAATTATATCATGGTCGACAGAGAATTCATAATCCTTATCAGTAACAAAGATAGGTGAAGTAGCATAAGCGGGATCATATTTCATTCTAGCATTGAGTTTTTCTTTCAGCTTTGCTAATAATTTCTTAAGATCACTTCTATCATTGCAAGCAAGAAAGTCTCTAGCAGTTTCTTCATCCATAACATAGCCCTCAGGCACAACATGCAATTCATATCTGGGGAGAATCTTCATCATCACTTTCATCAATATTATCGGTTTCAATAATTTCATTCTCTCTAGCCCTAGCAAGTTGTTCATCAAGAAATTCACCAAGTGGCACAGTAGTATCAAGCATAAGTAGTTTCATCATAAGTATCATGCATAGCGAAGTGGCATCATCAATAACATCGACATATCAGAATTAATAGCGAAGTAGGTTTAGGTGTTACAAGCTTACTCAAAGCGGAAGGTGAATCAAGTGCGAGCTAGATGGCAGTTCCTTACCTCCCCTCATAGTTGAGGGATAAATTTTGGTTTTCGCGTCTTTCAAGTTCTTCATAGTGACCAGCAGATATAAATCCCAAGTGACTCAAATAATAGAGCTATGCTCCCGACAACGGCGCTTGAGAAAATAGTCTTGATAACCCACAAGTATAGGGGATGCAACAATTTTCGAGGTAGAGTATTCAACCCAAATTTATTGATTCGACACAAGGGAGCCAAAGAATATTCTCAAGTATTAGCAGTTGAGTTGTCAATTCAACCACACCTTGGTAACTTAGTATCTGCAGCAAAGTATTTAGTAGCAAAGTAGTATGATAGTAATGGTAAAGGTAGCAAAAGTAATATTTTGGGTTTTGTAGTGATTGTAACAATAGCGTAAAGTAAATAAGCGAAGAACAATATGTGAAAAGCTTCGTAGGCATTGGATCGGTGATGCAGAATTATGCGGATCACGGTTCATCATGTAACATCATAACATAGGGTGACCAGAACTAGCTCCAATTTATCAATGTAATGTAGGCATATATTCGAATATAGTCATACGTGCTTATGGAAAAGAACTTGCATGGTATCTTTTGTCCTACCCTCCGTGGCAGCGAGGTCCTAAGCGAAACTAAGGGATATTAAGGCCTCCTTTTAATAGAGTACGGACCAAAGCATTAACACATAGTGAATACATGAACTCAAACTACGGTCATCATCGGGAGTGGTCGATTATTTTCACCGGGGTTGCGGATCATAACACATAGTAGGTGACTATAGACTTGCAAGATAGGAGCAAGAACTCACATATATTCATGGAAACATAATAGGTTCAGATATGAAATCATGGCTTTTCGGGCCCTAGTGACAAGCATTAAGCATAGCAAAGTCATAGCAACATCAATCTCGAACATAGTGGATACTAGGGATCAAACCCTAACAAAACTAACTTCGATTACATGATAAATCTCATCCAACCCATCACCGTCCAGCAAGCCTCGATGGAATTGCTCATGCGGCGGTGAGCATCATGAAATTGGTGATGGAGGATGGTTGATGATGATGATGGCGACGGATTCCCCTCTCCGGGCCCGAGCGGACTCGAGATCAGCCCTCGAGAGAGTTTAGGGCTTGCGGCGGCTCCATATCGTAAAAGCGATGAATCTTTCTATCTGATTTTCCCCCCGAACACGAATATATGGAGTTGGAGTTGAGGTCGGTGGAGCTCGGGGGCCCATGAGGCGGGGCATACAGGGGCGAGCCGCCTCCACCCTCATGGAAAGGTGTGGGCCCTTAGCCTTGATTCTTTTGCCAGTATTTTTATTATTTCCAAAAATAATCTCCGTGAAGTTTCAGGTCATTCCGAGAACTTTTGTTTCTGCACAAAGATAACACCATGGCAATTCTGCTGAAAATAGCATCAGTCCAGGTTAGTTCCATTCAAATCATGCAAATTAGAGTCCAAAACAAGGGCAAAAGTGTTTGGAAAAGTAGATACGACGGAAACGTATCAAATCCCATTCTATCCGCCCACCCATTCGTACACGAGGCGGGAAAACCATGAAGCCACCCACCTTTGTTTGCCACCCAGCCGGAGCCTCTTCCCCGACGACGTCATCCACAACAACACCTCGATGTCCCTCATCCACCATACCGGATGAGGATCCGTCGTCGATCTGGTCGTCCCGCCGGTTCAGCCACCCCGTCCTCCACCTCCAAGGAGCTACCCCGATGTTACCCTCGTCTTTTGCGCCACCTCCATTCCCACACCGCCGTCTTCACCTGCACCACCGGAAGAGCATCATCATCACCGTTTCCTCGGATGAAGCTGCGGCCTAATCGTTGCCACCAAAGAGGATGTACACTAATCGCCGCATTTTCTTCTTGATTTGATCTCACGGTGCTGCCGCCGCTCGGTCCCGAGCCGACACGGCGCGACTCCATCCACGTCGGAGTCGCCGGCCACTTCCTCCACGGTGTCGCTCCCTCGGCAGCGACGTCCACATCAGTAGGAGCTACTGCTGCTGTAGCTCTCGCTCGCACTGCTGCTCTGCTCTTGCTCTTGGTCCCCTACCTTGTCTCCTCTTGCTCTTGCTCTTGCTCTTGCTGCTGCTCTCGCTCTTGCTCTTGCTTGCGATGCTGCTCTGATTTAGCTACACTTCAGTCGACAGAATCGACTTTTGGGTCAGCCGATTTTCAGGGGGTGGGGGGGCTCGCCGGAGTTAAGGAAGAACCAGCCATAGTAGGGAGGGCTGCGAGAGGTACCCACTATCTATCTTAGGGTTGAGGGTGGGGCGGTGGTGCGCGGCGGTGGTGGGGCGGTGGCGTGGGATCGCCGAGAAAAATCTCGACGCAGGGGGCCTAGAGGATGGCAGGCGGCGGACCGGCGGTGGGGAGTGTTTTGAGGCGGCGAGGCGGCGCCTGCCCGGCGGCTGTTTGGCGGCGGCTGTTTGGCCGATGGTGGTGGCGGCTTAGGGGTGGTGGTTGAAGATGAACTGCGGGCCCTTGATTTTTTATCAATGGCTGCAAAATCGACCAACCGAGAGATGAAAAAAGTCGATCGACCGGCGTGTAGCCTCACCTCTAGTGCGTTCGGTTTCGACGGTAAAATTCAGTTTGACGACAAAATTCAGTTTGACGGTCAAGTTCAGTTTGACGGTTAAATTCAGTTTCAGCAGTTAACCCGGAGATAGCGGCTGATGTATTTTACATCTAGCACTTTGTGGTTATGTATTTTCGTCATCTATTGGAGATGCTATTAGAATTCCCTCAGGTTAACGCTGTCTCTCTTGTCTGCTTCACCTCGGCATCGTACAACTCACGGAGTTGCTCCAACGGCAAAACCCTCCATCACAGCGGAGCAGTACCTCGGGCTCCATCTCCGGGCGCCTAAGATCTTCTTCCCCTCCTTGACAGCCAAGTCAGCGGAGCATCCTCACGGCCAACCCAATCACTGTTGAGATCGACATGGCCGCCAAAGAGGTTGTACACTTGTTGCATATCTTTTTACTCTACATGTTATATATATTGTCCCTGAGCACACGGACTAACGGAAATACGATTATTTTATCCTACTATATGACAAGCAGTGAGGTACCAGGCAACTTAGCTATCCCTGATGGACTCTCTTGAATGCCATCATTATTTATCTCTCGTGTTTGAGCTGTGCATTTGTCGATGGCCCTAGGAGTTGAGCTAGTAGAGGCGGTGGCCAGGTCCAAAGTAATAAGTAGCACAAAACATTTTTTAGTGTAGGCTTTTCCTTGCTCAAGCCTTCCTACTACAATCGCCAGTGCTTGAAAGGAAAAGTGAATGAAAAACATAGGAATTGGAAAGTTTCATATGGTACTACTTTTCATGAATTTGGTGCAAAGGAATGGAGCAAAGGAAAACTATAGGATTTGTTCCTTTAGTGTCTCCTTGAAAGAAAAATCGTAGGAATTTTCCACTTGTCCTCCTTTTCAAATTCCTATTCATGAAGCACAAGACTAAGAGATAGTAGCATAATAGCATTATAACTGTACATTTTCTTGTGGTTCGACATAATCCCACCATGCTTCTTTGTATCATGTGATCTTCCAATTCTTGTGAATCAAACACCTAGATTGGAAGAAATCATGTGTTTTTAAATTCTCTGTTTTACACGTGCATTCCTATCCTATTCCTGTCTATTTCCTATCCCTGCATTGTTAGAATCCTCAAATTCAAATAAGCCCTTGCACAATTACTTCTGTTACAGATATGTTTCAAAGAAAACCTTGTGTGGTTTGTCCTGCTCCTGTTGCGCTGTGTTCTACCCTAGCTCAGCTGCTCCAACGATGGAAGGGTTCACCACAGCAGGGATCTGCTCTCCAGACTGTCTTTTGCCGCCTCAGATCTTCTTCCCCGCCGCCAGTAGCCACGACACCTGCATTACCATCATCAACTGAGTAGATGACCTTGAGGACTACACGGGTCCGCAAGAGAGGTCGCACTCTTCCGTGTCTGCTTACGTTATGCATTGCTTAATATGATGACATGCTGCTTTATCGTCGTGTTCACCTATTAGACTCCGAGTCAGGTCCAAACTTATGCTGAAACTTGAGTTTTAAAATGGTTGTGGGGTACATATTGGGCCAGCAATCAATACTATCTGTCTACTATCTGGTTAATCTCGAGTGTCTACTATGAGTTTCATGTTGGGTGCAAACAAACATTAAAGGAGCCATTATCTGTATTTTTTAACTAAAGCTATTATCTACCTGCTATCATTGGTTTTGGGTCTATCCATAGTTTGCTACCATCACTCTGGATTTGTGCATGCACTCCTTACATAATCTCACTATATTTTATTCCTATGCATGTCAGTTATTGTACACAATGGAACTGAACATGTAGAGAAAAAGATACGAGCCTTGTGTGGCAATAAAATTTCATGCAGGCGTCGCTCCATGGTGGGTGCAAGGCAGCCCTCCTCCACCCATTTGGGATCGTAATCAAGAGGAAGATAACTGTTACGAGGGGATTGAGCGAAGACCACTCCTATTTACCCCATGAGTTCTTCGCTCTAACTTGGCATCTGATGTTGGTAATATCATGCATATGGTGCCTTGCATTGCTTCTTGTATACATCAAAGATGTCATCTGCTTAGTTTAGACATGCTTTGTGTCAATGCCATCTGTTTAGTTTCTTTATCGTATATGTGAATCATGCAATACCATCTTGTTTAGCCAGGCATCATATATGTGAATTTTGCAATGCCACCCTGGTTAGCCAGTCATCTTATATGTGAATTATATCATGACATCATTTTTTATTACGTGTTAAATTTGTCAAAAAAATTAGTACATTCAATTACTCTTCCTGTGCATCAGCTATTCGACATGGTCATGGAAAAATCTGGAGTGGAAACAAGGTCTTTAGAGCAGACAATGTTATCTGACGAAGCACATGTCTTGCTGGTTACAGATAGCTCCTTGGAGGAGGATTCAGAGACAGATGACCAGTCCTATTTCCACCCTGAGGTGCATGCTCTAACTTGGCAGGGTTATGTTGCTCATATCATGCGTATGGTATCTTGCATTGCTATGTCATTTGCTTAGTTCAGACATGCTTTGTGTGAATGCCACCTGTTTAGTGTCTAATTACCATATATGTGAATTATGCGATGCCATCTTGTTGCAAGACATTATATATGTGAATTATGCAATGCTATCTTGTTGCAAGGCATTATATATGTGAATTATGCAATGCCATGCTGTTTAATAGCGTCATATATGAATTATATCATGTCGTCCCTTTTTGTATTTCTCATTGCTTTTATCGACAATGTTTGTATATTCAACTACTCTTCCTATGCATCAGCCATTTGAATTGGTGATGGAGAAATGGAGTGAAAACAAGGTCTTGAGCGGACAATGCTACATCTTGAAGCAGATATCTTGCTGATTCTGAGATAGCTCTTTAGAGGAGGATTAGGAGGCGGATGACCAGTCCTATTATCCCCACGAGGTGTATGCTCAAACTTGGCAGGGTTATATTACTCATATCATGCATCGTTTTATTGCAATGCTTAGTTTTTACATCATATACGATATTGATTGCCATCTCCTTAGTTGACACATCATATATGTGATTGCCCTCTGCTCACTTCCTTAGTATATAAATCATATATTTGAATATATCATGCCATGATGTTTACATAGACAGCATGTATCTGAATTATGGCATGCCAAACCATTTTATAAAGACATACTATAGTTATATCATCTCATTCTGTTCACATAGTCATCATATTTTGAATTATGTCATTCTATCGATGAATTATATCATGCCATCATGTTTCCATCGATGGCATGTTTGTATTTATGGCATGCCAACAACTTTAATAGACACATCATATAGTTATATCATGTCATCTTTGTTTACATAGTCATCATATTTTGAAGTATGTCATTCTATCCTGTTTAGTTAGCCATCATACATGTGAAAATGTGTCATGCTATCTTGTTTAATTAGCCATCATATATGTGAAATTATGTCCTGCTATTCTATTTGGTTAGACAACATAAATGTGAATTATTTCATGCCCTGTTTTCTTCCCTACTATCCATTGCACTTGTCTATGTTACAATGTCTATGAATTCAATTATTTTTCTTGTTTATCAGCCATTTCAATTGGAGGGGGTGATGGCAGTATCTGTGGGAGTAAAAACACGATCTTTAGAAAAGATCGTGCTACCTGTCGATGGAGATAGAACCACGGTTGTACTTGCCCAAGAACCAGCCCCACCACACATAACCCAGACTCACGCATGATTGTGCCCTACCTAGTTGGATGAGAACCAGCTACACCCCTTCTAACCCAAACCCACGCAGATAGTAACCCAGTTCCCGTTGACACAGCACCGTCTCCACCACAGAGCACCCAAACACGAGCAGTTAGTAAGGAAACTGCAGTGCCCAAAGCACAAGGACCACCACTCCGAACCCTAAGTCAACGCTTAAAGCAGAAGAATAATTGTTCTCAGGTCAGGTTTTGTAGCTATGGTTCATACTACTTTGCTCTTGCATCCTTGTATTTACTCATACCAACTAATTTCAAATTTGAAGGATGCAATTGAAACTCAATGGTGCAACAGGTATATTCTAAGCGTGTTTGTGAAAGTGCGTTATATCGACTAGAGGGGGTGAATAGGCGATTTTATGAATTCTTCTTGAGGAATTTGCGGTGAGGAAATTCCTTAGCGAAAAAATACTTACAGCGGAATAAGTACTCGAGTAAGCATAACAGATTACAAGCATTGTCATCATGATGAAATGAAGACAATCACGAATCTGAAAGCGTAATCACGAGGATAACACAAGATGAAGACAAAGCGGTGAAGAAATTGAGCGAGGAAATTGAGAAAGTCTTGATCAAAGTCTTCATGAAGGAAATATGCCCTAGAGGCAATAATAAAGTTATTATTTATTTCCTTATATCATGATAAATGTTTATTATTCATGCTAGAATTGTATTAACCGGAAACATAATACATGTGTGAATACATAGACAAACAGTTGTCACTAGTATGCCTCTACTTGACTAGCTCGTTAATCAAAGATGGTTATGTTTCCTAACCATGAACAAGGAGTTGTTATTTGATTAACGGGATCACATCATTGGTTGAATGATCTGATTGACATGACCCATTCCATTAGCATAGCTTTTGATCGTATAGTTTGTTGCTAGTGCTTTTCTTCATGACTTATACATGTTCCTATGACTATGAGATTATGTAACTCCGTTTGCCGAGGAACACTTTGGGTGCTACCAAGCGTCTGGCGTGGCTGGGTGATTATAAAGGTACATTACTGGTGTCTCGAAGGTACATGTTGGGTTGGCATATTTGAGATTAGGATTTGTCACTCCGATTGTCGGAGAGGTATCTCTGGGCCCTCTCGGTAATGCACATCACATAAGCCTTGCAAGCATTGCAACTAAATGTGTTAGTTGTGAGATGATGTATTACGGAGCGAGAAAGAGACTTGCCGGTAAAGAGATTGAACTAGGTATTGGATAGCGATCGAATCTCGGGCAAGTAACATACCGATGACAAAGGGAACAGCGTATGTTGTTATGCGGTCGACCGATAAAGATCTTCGTAGAATATGTAGGAGCCAATATGGGCATCCAGGTCCGCTATTGGTTATTGACGAGAGGTGTCTCGGTCATGTCTACATAGTTCTCGAACCGTAGAAGTCCATACGCTTAACGTTTGATGGCAGTTATTATGAGTTTATATGATATTGATGTACGAAGGTTGTTGAGTCCGGATGAGATCACGGACATGACGAGAGTCTCGAAATGGTCGAGACATAAAGATTGATATATTGGAAGCCTATGTTTGGACTCGGAATCACTCCGGGTGAAATTGGGAATTTTAGAGATGCAGAAGATTACGGAACCCCGAGAAGTCAATGGGCCATGATGGGCCTTAGTGGGAAAGAAAAGGGGCCATAGTGCTGGCGCACCTTCCCCCTTCCTAGTCCTATTAGGACTAGGAGAGAAGCGCCCCCTCTCTCTCTCTTCCCACTTGGGAAAACCTAGTTGGACTAGGATTGGGGGAATCCTACTCCTAGTAGGAGTAGGAAACCCAGTCGCCTCCTCTCTCTGGCGGCCAGCCCTCCCTTCCCTCCTTTATATCTGGGGCAGGGCACCCCATGACACACAAGTTGATCATTGAGATCGTTCCTTAGCCGTGTCGGTGCCCCTTCCACCAAACTACACCTCGAATATACCGTTGCGGAGCTTAAGCGAAGCCCTGCGCGGTGGAACATCATCATCGTCCTGCGCCGTCGTCTTGTGAAACTCTCCCTCAACACTCGGCTGGATCGGAGTTCGAGGGGCGTCATCGAGCTGAGCGTGTGCAGAACTTCGGAGGTGCCGTCGTTCGGTACTTGGATCGGTTGGATCGGGAAGAAATCGACTACTTCCTCTCGTTGCGTCAATGCTTCCGTTGCTGGTCTCACGAGTGCGTAGACAACACTCTCATCTCGTTGCTATGCATCACCATGATCTTGCGTGATCGTAGGAAAATTTTGAAATTACTCGTTCCCCTACGGTGGCATCCGAGCCTGGTTTTATCGTTGATGTCATGTGCACGAGTAGAACACAAGTGAGTTGTGGGACGATACAAGTCATCTGCCTACCAGCATGTCATACTTTGGTTCAGCGGTATTGTGAGATGAAGCGGCCGGACCGACATTACAGCGTGCGCTTCTGCGAGACTGGTTTCACCGCTCGAGCACTCGTTGCTTAAAGGTGACGGCGGTGTCTCTCTCTCACTTTAGTTGAATCGAGTGTAGCTCGCCGGTCCTTGAGAAGGTTAAAGCGGAGTCTATTTGTGAAATATCGTTGTGGTTATGATGCATAGGTAAACGGTTCTTGCTCAGCCCGTAGCAGCCACGTAAAACTTGCAACAACAAAGTAGAGGGCGTCTAACTTGTTTTGCGGGGCATGTTGTGATGTGATATGGTCAAGGCGTGATGCTATATTTTATTGTATGAGATGATCATGTTTTGTAACCGAGTTATCGGCATGGCTGGCGAGAACCATATGGTTGTCGCTTTATTGTATGAAATGCAAGCGCCATGTAATTGCTTTACTTTATCACTAAGCGGTAGCGATAGTCGTAGAAGCAATAGTTGGCGAGGCGACAACGATGATCGATGGAGATCAAGGTGTCGCGCGGTGGCGATGGTGATCATGGCGGTGCTTGGCGATGGAATCACAAGCACAAGATGATGATGACCATATCATATCACTTATATTGATTGCATGTGATGTTTATCCTTTATGCATCTTATCTTGCTTTGATTGCGGTAGCATTATAAGATGATCTCTCACTAAAATTATCAAGAAGTGTTCTCCTGGTATGCACCGTTGCGAAAGTTCTTCGTCTTTGAGACACCACGTGATGATCGGGTGTGATAGGCTCTCGTTCAAATACAGCGGGTGCAAAACAGTTGCATGCGGAATACTCAGTTAAACTTGCGAGCCTAGCATATAACAGATATGGCCTCGGAACACGGAGACCGAAGGTCGAGCGTGAATCATATAGTAGATATGATCAACATAGTGATGTTCACCATTGAAACTACTCCATCTCACGTGATGATGGGACATGGTTTAGTTGATTTGGATCACGTGATCACTTAGATGACTAGAGATGTACATCTAAGTGGGAGTTCTTAAATAATATGATTAATTGAACTTAAATTTATCATGAACTTAGTCTGGTAGTATTTTGCAAATTATGTTGTAGATCAATAGCTCGCGTTGTTGCTTCCCTATGCTTTTATATGTTTGTTCCTAGAGAAAATTATGTTGAAAGATGTTAGTAGCAATGATGCGGATTGGATCCGTGATCTGAGGTTTATCCTCATTGCTGCATGAAGAATTATGTCCTTAATGCACGCTAGGTGACAGACCTATTGCGGGGAGCAGATCTGGGCGTTATGAGCGTTTGGCTAGCTCAATATGAGCGAATCTGAGGCGTTATGAGCGTTTGGCTAGCTCAATATGATGACTACTTGATAGTTTAGTGCACCATGCTTACGGCTTAGAATCGGGACTTCAAAGACATTTTGAGCGTCATGGACCATATGGGATGTTCGAGGAATTGAAGTTAATATTTCAAGCAAATACCGAGTTGAGAGATATGAAGTCTCCAACAAGTTCTATAGCTAAAAGATGGAGGAGAATCGCTCAACTAGTGAGCATGTGCTCAGATTATGCAGGTACTTCAATCGCTTGAATCAAGTGGGAGTTAATCTTCCGAGATAAGATAGTGATTGACAGAATTCTCTAGTCACCATCACCAAGTTAGTAGAACTTCGTGATGAACTATAATATGCAAGGGATGACAAAAGTAATTCCCAAGCTCTTACGTGATGCTGAAATCGTGAAGGTAGAAATCAAGAAAAAAGAGCATCAAGTGTTGATGATTGACAAGACCACTAGTTTCAAGAGAAGGTCAAAGGAAAGAAAGGGAACTTCAAGTAGAAAGACAAGTAAGTTGTCACTCCTGCAAAGAAGCCCAAAGCTGGACCAAAGCCTGAAACTAAGTGCTTACCTTGCAAAGGAAATGGTCCTTTGGAGCGGAAATGCCACGAATATTTGGTGGATAATAAGGATGGCAAAGTGAACAAAAGTATATTTGATATACAGGTTATTGATGTGTGCTTTACTAGTGTTTATAGTAGCCCTGAGTATTTGATACTCGTTAGGTTGCTAAGATTAGTAACTCGAAACAGGAGTTGCAGAATGAACGAAACTAGTTGAAGGGAAGTGGCGATGAGTCTTTGAAGTAGTTCCAAGATTGATATGATCATCATCGCACACTCCCTATACTTTTGGGATTAGTGTTAAACCTAAATAAATGTTATTTGGGTTTGCGTTGAGCATGAATATGATTTGATCATATTTATTGCAAAAGCAGTTATTCATTTAAAGTCAAAGAATAATTGTTGTTACATTTAAATGAATAAAACCTTCGATAGTTATGCACCCAATGAAAATAGTTTGTTGGATCTCGATCGTAGTGATACACATATTCATAATATTGATGCCAAAAGATGCAAAGTTAATAATGATAGTGCAACTTATTTGTGGCACTTGCCGTTTAGGTCATATTGGTGTAAAAGCATGAAGAAACTCCATCTTGATGGACTTTCGGAATCACTTGATTATGAATCACTTGATGCTTGCGAACCATGCCTTATGGGCAAGATGACTAAAGACTCTGTTCTCGGAACAATGGGCGAGCAAATGACTTATTGGAAATAATACATCTTGATGTATGCGGTCCGATGAGTGTTAAAGCTCACGGCAAATATCGTTATTTTCGACCTTCACAAGATGATTTGAGCAGATATGAGTATATCTACTTAATGAAGCACAAGTCTGAAACATTTGAAAAGTTCAAATAATTTCAGAGTGAAGTGGAGAATCATCGTAATAAGAAAATAAAGTTTCTACGATCTGATCGTGGAGGAGAATATTTGAGTTCAATTTGGCCTTCATATAAAACAATGTGGAATAGTTTCACAGCTCACGCCACATGGAACACCATAACATAATGGTGTGTCGAGCGTCATAACCGTACTTTATTTTGATATGTGCGATCAGCGATGTCTCTTACCGATTTACCAATATCGTTTTGGGGTTATGCATTAGAGACAGCTGCATTCACGTTTAATAGGGCACCATCTAAATCCGTCGGCGACACCGTATGAACTACGGTTTAAGCGATAAACCTAGGCTGTCGTTTTTAAAGTTTGGAGTTGTGATGCTTATGTGAAAAGGTTTCACTGATAAGCTCGAACCCAAATCGGAGAAGTGCGTCTTCATAGAATACCCAAAGGCAACTATTGGGTACACCTTCTATCACAGATCCGAAGGCAAGATTTTTGTTGCTAAATTCGGAAACTTTTTGGAGAAAGAGTTTCTCACGAAAGAAGTGAGTGGGAGGAAAGTAGAACTTGATGAGATAACTGTATCTACTCCCTTATTGAGAAATAGTACATCACGAAAACAGTTTACGTGACACCTACACCAAATAGGGAGGAAGCTAATGATGATGATCATCAAACTTGAGATCAAGTTTCTCTGAACCGTAGATCAACGAGCAAGATCCGCACCGAGTGATGCGGTAATCCTATTTTGGAAGTCATATTCTTTGGAACATGATGAACCTCGAACTATGAAGAAGCGATGGTGAGCCCAGATTCCACAAAATGGCTTGAGGCCATGAAATCGAGATGGGATCCATGTATGAGAACAAAGTGTGGACTTTGGTTGACTTGCCGATGATCGGCAAGCAATTGAGAATAAATGGATCTTCAAGAAGAAGGCGGCTGATGGTAATGTTCTTGTCTATAAAGCTCGACTTGTTGCAAAAGGTTTTCGACAAGTTCAAGGGATTGACTACGATGAGACCTTCTCACCCGTGGCGATGCTTAAGTCCGTCCGAATCATGTTAGCAATTGCGCATTTTATTATTATGAAATTTGGCAAATGGATGTTAAAACTGCATTCTGAATGGATTTACGGAAGAAGAGTTGTATATGATGCAACGAGAAGGTTTTGTCGATCCAAAGGGAGCTAACAAAGTGTGCAAGCTCAGCGATCCATTTATGGACTGGTGCAAGCCTCTCGGAGTTGGAATAAGCGTTTTGATAGTGTGATCAAAGCATTTGGTTTTATCTGAGACTTTTGGAGAAGCACTGTATTTACAAGAAAGTGAGTGGGAGCTCTGTAGCATTTACGATATTATATGTGAATGACATATTGTTGATCGGAAATAATGTAAAATTATTACGCAAAGCATAAAGGAGTGTTTGAAAGGAGTTTTAAAGAAAGACCTCGGTGAAGCTGCTTACATATTGAGCATCAAGATCTATAGAGATAGATCAAGGCGCTTGATAAGTTTTTCAATGAATACATACCTTGACAAGATTTTGAAGTAGTTCAAAATGGAGCAGTCAAAGAAAGAGTTCTTGCACTGTGTTACAAGGTGTGAGATTGAGTAAGACTCAAAACCCGACCACGGCGAGAAGATAGAAAGAGAATGAAAGTCATTCCTATGCATCAGCCATAGGTTCTATAAAGTATGTCATCTTGTGTACCGGATCTATTGTATACCCTACCACTAAGATTGGCAAGGGAGTGCAATAGAGATCTAGGAGTAAATCAATGGACAACGGTCAAAATTATCCTTAGTAGAATAAGGATACATATAAAAGTGGGAGCAATTAGCTAGAGTAGCTCCGTGCAGAGCATTGTAGACATAGAAATTTGCAAAATACTTACGGCTCTGAATGTGACAGACCGTTGACTAAAATTATCTCACAAGCAAAACATGATCACACCTTAGTACTCTTTGGGTGTTAATCACATAGCGATGTGAACTAGATTCTGACTCTAGTAAACCCTTTGGGTGTTGGTCACATGTCGATGTGAACTATGGGTGTTAACCACATATAGATGTGAACTATTGATGTTAAATCACATGGCGATGTGAACTAGATTATTGACTCTAGTGCAAGTGGGAGGCTGAAGGAAATATGCCTAGAGGCAATAATAAAGTTATTATTTATTTCCTTATATCATGATAAATGTTTATTATTCATGCTAGAATTGTATTAACCGGAAACATAATACATGTGTGAATACATAGACAAACAGATTGTCACTAGTATGCCTCTACTTGACTAGCTCGTTAATCAAAGATGGTTATGTTTCCTAACCATGAACAAGGAGTTGTTATTTGATTAACGGGATCACATCATTGGTTGAATGATCTGATTGACATGACCCATTCCATTAGCATAGCACCTGATCGTATAGTTTGTTGCTAGTGCTTTTCTTCATGACTTATACATGTTCCTATGACTATGAGATTATGCAACTCCCGTTTGCCGAGGAACACTTTGGGTGCTACCAAGCGTCTGGCATGCTGGGTGATTATAAAGGTACATTACAGGTGTCTCGAAGGTACATGTTGGGTTGGCATATTTGAGATTAGGATTTGTCCTCCGATTGTCGGAGAGGTATCTCTGGCCCTCTCGGTAATGCACATCACATAAGCCTTGCAAGCATTGCAACTAAATGTGTTAGTTGTGAGATGATGTATTACGGAGCGAGAAAAGAGACTTGCCGATAAAGAGATTGAACTAGGTATTGGATACCGGCGATCGAATCTCGGGCAAGTAACATACCGATGACAAAGGGAACAGCGTATGTTGTTATGCGATCGACCGATAAAGATCTTCGTAGAATATGTAAGAGCCAATATGGGCATCCAGGTCCGCTATTGGTTATTGACGGAGAGGTGTCTCGGTCATGTCTACATAGTTCTCGAACCCGTAGAATCCATGCAACAACGTTTGATGGCGGTTATTATGAGTTTATATGATATTGATGTACGAAGGTTGTTGAGTCCGGATGAGATCACGGACATGACGAGGAGTCTCGAAATGGTCGAGACATAAAGATTGATATATTGGAAGCCTATGTTTGGACTCGGAATCACTCCGGGTGAAATTGGGAATTTAGAGATGCAGAGGTTACGGAACCCCGAAGTCAATGGGCCATGATGGGCCTTAGTGGGAAAGAGAAAGGGGCCATAGTGCTGGCGCACCTTCCCCCTTCCTAGTCCTATTAGGACTAGGAGAGAAGCCCTCTCTCTCTCTCTTCCCCTTGGGAAAACCTAGTTGGACTAGGATTGGGGAATCCTACTCCTAGTAGGAGTAGGAAACCTGGTCGCCTCCTCTCTCTGGCGGCCAGCCCTCCCTTCCCTCCTTTATATCAGAGGGCAGGGGCACCCCATGACACACAAGTTGATCATTGAGATCGTTCCTTAGCCGTGTGCGGTGCCCCTTCCACCAAACTACACCTCGAATATACCGTTGCGGAGCTTAAGTGAAGCCTGCGCTTGATGGAACATCATCATCGTCACTGCGCCGTCGTCTTGTGAAACTCTCCCTCAACACTCGGCTGGATCGGAGTTCGAGGGGCGTCATCGAGCTGAGCGTGTGCAGAACTTCGGAGGTGCCGTCGTTCGGTACTTGGATCGGTTGGATCGGGAAGAAATGCGACTACTTCCTCTCGTTGCGTCAACGCTTCCGTTGCTGGTCTCACGAGTGCGTGACAACACTCTCATCTCGTTGCTATGCATCACCATGATCTTGCGTGATCGTAGGAAATTTTTGAAATTACTACGTTCCCCTCGCTTCAAACACAGATATGAACAAACACTCAACACAGTAATGAGGAAATGAAAGGGTTGAGGAAATAGAACCGATTAGGTTGGTGAAGACAATGATTTGGTAGACCAGTTCCAACTGCTGTCTCGGTTATGCGTCTGGTTGGAAGCGGCGAGTATTTAAACTCGAGGACACACAGTCTCGGACACCCGATCCTTGAGCACGCAGCTCGGGACACCAAGTCCTCACCGTATTCTCCTTGAACTAAGGTCACAGACCTCGTCCAATCACTCGTGGTAAGTCTTGAGCGACTTCCAAACCTTCACAGACTTGGTCACTCGGCGATCCACAATTCCTCTTGGATGCTCTAGACCTTTCGCCTAACCAAATGCGGAAGAAGCACAGTCTTCAAAGGTAACAAGCGTCGGATCCACAGGATCAATTTCTTGATGATGCTCAATCACTTTGGGTTTATTGGGGTTTGGTTTTGGGTTTTCCTCACTTGATGATTTTCGCTCAAAGTCCTCGGAGGATGGGTTGCTCTCAAATGACAAGTGTCAAGTTCTCTTGGAGCAGCCAACCAGCTAGTGGTTGTGAGGCGGCTATTTATAGCCTAGGAGCAGCCCGACATGATAAGACATAAATGCCCTTCAATGATATGACCGTTAGGTGGATAAGATATTTTGGGACAGGTGGCGCGCAGCGACTGATCGAGAAATTTGAATATCAAATTCCTCGGGGCTATCATGTTCCTCCTTGTGTAGGCAATTCGCCTGGCGAATTCCTAACTCCTCGATCGAGAACAAATTCCTCGTGACCGGAAGAACTTCGTCTCATTCTTGAAGAAATTGGTGAAGCGTATAGAGATTTCAAAGGCTTCACTCGAAGGATTGGTAGGTGTAGGATTTTGAGTTGAGCATCAAATGGAAATTTTCCTTAGTATTTCCTCGACCCCCTTTAACGATGCGGTGTTTCCTATGACTCAAGAAAGAGAAAATGAAACTACGAAAACAAAAGTCTTCACGCTTCATGTTCCTCAAATGAATACCAAGTCTTCAAGGTCACACCAATTTCTTCACTTTCAAAGTCTTCAGAAAGTCTTCAGAATATCAAAGTCTTGATTGAAGAACTTCATTTTAGGAATTCGACTTTCCTTTGTAAATATCAAACTCCTCATAGACTTATAGACCTGTGTACACTTATAAACGCATCAGTTCCTTAACCTATAAGTCTTCAATACACCAAAATCACTAAGGGGCACTAGATGCACTTACAGTTTGCTGTTGTAACTTGCTATATGTTGATTTCAGTTTCAATTGAATAAACAATTATGTTCTCATGCCATGCACATTACAAGTGTTGTTATTGTTGTGTAGTTTCCCACACTTATATTCTTTCTATGCTTCTTTGTCTTAAATAGATATGATTCGAACTGTATCTATCTTGATTTGGCAACATAAACTAGAATCATATAGACCATACAGTGACCATACTATATAGATATATGTTTGTTTCATGTTGTTATCCTGTCCACCTTACTACTGAACTGGTTTACCAAAATGAGTTTCATATACTACATTGTAAACATGTAATGTGTTTGTTTGTTTCTCTTTTAGAACACGGATAAAATATTGGAGAAGAGTACACCGTTATGCAATGGTAAAGGAAGTAATGCAGATAAGGTTCAAGATAGTGAGACATCCATGTTGGTCTCCAAGAAAGCTGATAAAACTATATTGAAGACCTTTGAGACAACCCGAAGTCGATCTTGATGTAGTGTTAGGGTTCTTGGCTACTCTTCTTTGGCACCAGCTCTTGAACTCCTTTGCTGAATCAGTTCGACTTCTTGAGTCTCAACTTCAAGTTGAAAGACATCGATCGAGATGTTATGCAACGAGGAAGCGAAGGGTGAGGAAGTCCTGCAGAATTCGGATGCATAGTTTACGGTGCAATAGCAAGTCTTTGGAGGATTTAAGCACCAAACAAGAGAAAGTTAATAAGCTTACTAAGCATGTTGCTTGACATTATGGGTACCAGGATATTCATCTTGAGCTCTTGAAGTGGTTTCATTATAGACATGTGAAAGAACAGCCCGGTGTGCTTGAAGGTTTCATGGAGGTAGTAATGGTTTTCTTCCTTTGCATTGTGTGTGGAGGTCATGTTGTAAAGAAGAGTACCAAACTAACGCTTGACCCATTTATGATTACGATCAACCTTGATGAAGGCGAGGAGTAACTCACGATCGATCATCACCACAGGTCTGATGGCTTGAGGACTTTGCTTGGTGAGGTATTTGCGGCTGAGTCATGTGTGGCGAGTCATCATTGGTGGAGTAGGATCTTGCTTCTGGCTGTCCATCCAATGGGCGAATGCCTTCATCGATCTGGCGATGGCCTTGCCCTTGTCATCAAGCGAGGTAATTGTCCGTTTGAGGACTTCAATCGAGGGCAAGTAGCTGCGGTGGTTCAAAATATCGACCTTGTAATTGAGTGAAGACCTTGATCGATGAATCTCATAATCCAAAGGCGCATAAGGCTTCAGCTCAAATGGTGACATGGCTATGTTTGCGAGTCCTCATGAAGAAATCATGGAAGTTTACGGGAGCGCCATGGATGATGTTGAAAAGCATATTCTTCATGATGCCAGCGACTTCTTCATCGTTAAGTCGTGGCCTTTGATAGGACTCATAGTCTTCGTCAGAATTCGATGGACTGTCGAGGCACATATAATAATTCCTTGGCGAGGAATTTGGATCTCGGTGCTGCCTTGGCTTCAAAGGCTTCATCGGCACTTGCATATAGTGATCTGAAAGTTCTTTTTGTCGTGAATCGGCGTGCACCATCAAGCGGAGGACTGAGTGGTAGGGCGCGAAGCAATTCACTTCTTTGGTGCCTTGTAGTGAGTATTTTCGGTCATCAATCTAAGACCCATGAATTCACATCTTGGCGTCTCCGGTGATGTGCGGTGTTGCATAAAACTGAAGAATTAGCTCTTCATTCCAGTCACAAATATCGGTCTGAAGTTTAGAAGTCTGCGTCGTGAAGAACAACGAGGACTGGCTCAAAGCACAGCAGCGACTCCATATCCACATGAGGAATATGAGCATGATCGAAGATTTTATCCTTATTGAAAGCGAGGAATAGAAGTTGGCTTGGTGGCAGTCGAGCGCCTCTTCCTAATCTGGCAGAATCATATGGATTGTATTCGATGAAGAACACGTGCTCGGCAAAGAAATCTTCAGCCTTGAACTTTTGCTTGCTTGAGAGCGGATTCTTTTGCTTGGGCGAGAGGGTGTCGATGACTTGCATCACCACCTCGGGAATCGTAAGTTCAGGTTCTTGGTGAGAATTTCTTGTTCCTCAACGAGTGCGATCGAGGATCGGCAGCAGTTTCATCGGCACTAGTGGCTGGAATTTCTTCATGCCTGAGAACCGGTGGGTTGATTTTCTTGAGTCCATTTGGACTGTTTGAGCAGGAGGCGAGGAACTTGTTGGAGGCGGGGTGAAGAGAGGAGTATTGGGATCTGACTTTCCCAAAGTCATCATTTATCAACTGGAGTGGTGCATCCAATATCCACATCTTCATCTTCAATTTCTTGACACCGGCTGAGGAATTTCATAGTCGATGAGGAAATAGCGGGGTTGAAGGAATTGCTTCTACTTCAATTTCTTCATCAATTTGCTCTGGCGAGCAGCGGTGATGTTCTTCATCGGATCGATTGGGATCTCGTAGTCTTCTCAAAGGAACAACTTCCTTTGATGGTATGGAGGAAATTGGAACAGCATCAATCGGATTTTGAATGAGCTGGTCATTGGCTTCATTTTCTTCGCGGTAGAAGAATCTGCGCGGTGATGCTTTCCTTTTCTTCACAGCAGCTCGTTCGCAGCCTTGGTTTTCTTCACATCGAAGCGGATGGAAGAATTGGAGTTGGAGTTGGCGCAGGAGGGCTGAGGAATTTGGTTCAGTTTCTTGAGGAGCAAGCGATCGAGTTCCTGTCTTGAGCAATTTCTTGAGCGCACCACTAGTGGGTGCCACGGCAATTCTTCGGTGGTGGAATGGGATCATCATACGGAATCAGCATTTTCTTGAGCAGGCTGAGCGTCATCAGTGATCTTGGCATTTTCTTGATGGGCTGGTGAGGCTCCGGCTGAGGAATTCATGTTGCCTTTGGGGCAGCAACATTTGTGAATTTCTTCGTCGGGTTGTGAATCTGGTCTTAGCTCCTTGCCAATCAGCATAGTAGGAATCGAAGTTTTCTTGAGGTCTTGAATTTCAGTTTGGACTGGAGAAGTTCCTCGGTGTCATCTTGACAACGTTTTCTTGAGAACTTCTCCTTCTGTATTGAGCCTTTTGATTTCCCTCGCCTTCTCAAACTTCCATTTTCTTCAGCGATGAAGTGAGTCGGCGTATGACTTTGACCAGGTGTCGGATGAAGGTCGAGCGGAGGGTATTGGGATCATTGTGCGGAGATCAATAAAGTCGAGGACTTTCTTGGATCAATAGCGTTGCACAGATGTACCTTTGGCTCTAGCGGCCCTAACTTGGCGGTCTCGATGATTTCGCAAGTTCTTCATCGGACACTTCATCGTCGGATGGTACATGGAATGCAACTAGTTTCTTCTTTGGGCTGGGCGAGGACCTCGTCCATTTGTTGCTTTGGTCTTCGGTGAGTCGGGCGGATGAAGAAATGGGAGCAGGTGAGGAACTTGAAATGCGAGGCAATTGAAAAGCCAGCAGTCCTTTGACATGTAGCTAGGTGCACGAGGCCGAAGGTTTTAGCCAGAACTGTTGAGGACTTTGGTGGAGCAGCAGCGGTGTGAGGAATTTGCTTGGAAGGTCTGCTAAGGAACTTGGCGAAGGCGCGAGAGGATGAAACACTTGGCTTATGAGCAGGCTTCTTTTGCATTGATTTCTTGGTTTGACGAGACCTCTGTGGTAATAGCTGGTGGCGAGAATCCTCATTGAATTTCTTCTTTGCCTCCTTTGCTTGCTTTGCCAATTTTGTTGCGTTTAGCCCATTCATCGGAAAGTCCTCACCTCGTTTGATGCTTATGGGATCAGCTACTTGGCAGTGCCAAAGGAGCTCTTGGGCATGGAGGTTAAGGCGAATTTCTTCATGTACTTAGGAGTTACATATCTGTATTCCCTCCATTCCGTGCCCATCTCCGTTCAATCTTACGAATCGCACCTTGCGTTGATTTTTCTTTCTTCATCCGGTGTGCGATGAGTCAGCATATATTTCCTCGGGGATTTCAAAGCGCAGTCATAACCTCAGGTTTCTTTCCTCCCTTACGTGGCTTCTTACCGTCGCCATGTTCTTGATTGAGAAATTGAACAATTGAGTTCTACGAAGAAGTGTGCAGTTTTCTTCGAGCAGCTGCAAATGAGTTAAGTTGATGAGAACCTAGGGATTCAGCAGCGGACATTTGTACCTGTGAACAGAGTATAGGTTCGAGGAATTTGGAGAGGTCATATCTCGTTCTCGGAAGGTTTTCAAAAGAACAAGTTTTGAGGATTTTGACCGGATGAGCCTTGAAGAATTTCACTAAGCGTTCTTTGTCTTAGGTTCGAGTTGTATAGATCGAGGATCCACACAATTGAGGAATCTTGAAGAAAATCATTGCTTAGAAAGCGGATCAAGAGATTTGAGGTGTTCATATGTGTGAGGATTTGAAGAATAAACACCTTTGAAGAATTTGAAGAAGATTTGAGAATCAAAGCGAGTAATAAAAGTAACTTTTAATTTACGAAGTGAAGAACACGACGAACTGAGAAGAACAGTTGGGAAGTTCGTCGTTCAGATCTTCACGCCCTAACTTGGCGGAGAAATCAGCTACTGACGGCGGAGTGAAGATTTCAGCGATCGTAGCAATCGTCGGCGACGAGTCAAAGCGATGAAGCTTTTCCTCACCGGCTGACGATGGAGTAGCGGCGGCGCTAGGGTTTGAGGAGCTCGGCGGGAGAGAGGTCGGCGAGTAAAGAGTGAGGAATGGGAGAGGGTATTTATAGACACGGTGAAAAGCGGATCGCCGAAGATTTCTGACGAACATGCCTGACCATTCTCCTTCTCACGACATGTGTCACCCACATCTTGTGTAGTGGAGATCGGTAATGCGATCGTGGGTGAATAAAATAATGCATCGTGGGATGCGGAGCAGTTTAATGATAAAAGCGAAGGTTTGGATAAGATTAGTTTATAAAGTTCCGTTCGCAATTTCTTGATTTGTCGGGACACGAGTGAAGATTTTGAGCGAGTTTCAAAGTAGAACGCACATGAAGAATTTGTGAATGGATTGGGTTGAGTATAGCATAGAGGAAGGGTCGATCACATTCACTTAGCGAAAAAGCGACTTGAAGAAATAGCCATAAGTGAATCTTGTAGAGGACATAAACCCATATATATATATATAGTCAATGAAGAAAGGCAGCGGAAGCAGTGAAGATTTTGCAAAGTTGAAGAATTTGAAAAACTGAAGAATTTCAAAAGCGAGGAAAAACTCAAATTGAAGATTTTCAACTTTGGTGGTGGCGTGACCCACCGTATAAGAATGATGATTTCAGACACGCGTACAATTGTCGTAGGGTTACGAGAATCAATTTCTTCATTAATTTCTTCACACTTAGAGTGTTATTCTTCATTGGTTGAAGAAAAGCGTTTCTTCATGTGTTGCACATCTAAGTCATCAATTTTGCATAAGTGTTAGGATGTGTGTCCTTTTCAAGAACATTCGAAGATTCTAAGATATTTAGCTCACACGCAACTTGCTAAATTTCTTCTCATCCAAGGGCTTAGTGAAGATATCAGCTAGCTGTTCTTGGTCTTCACGTGCTTTCGATGGAGATGTCGCCCTTCAACACATGATCACGAAGAAAATGATGGCGAATTTGAATGTGCTTTGTCTTGAGTGCTGAACTGGGTTGTGAGCAATCTTGATGGCACTCTCATTGTCACGATGAGAGGCACATTCTTCACGTTGATGCCGTAGTCCTTGAGGTTTGCTTTATCCATAGCAATTGAGCACAACACGAGCCAGCAGCAATGTATTCAGCTTCATGATGGACGGTGATATGCAATTCTGTTTCTTGAGGACCAATAGACCAAAGATCGTCAGAAATGACAAGTACCAGATGTTGACTTGCGGTCCACGATCACCAGCATAGTCAGTCGAGAATATCAATGAGATCAAAAGTAGAGCCCTTGGGGTACCATAATCCTAGTGTTGGTGTGTGAGCTAGATATCGAAGAATATGCTTCACGGCCTTATGGTGTGATTCCTTCGGTGTAGCTTGAAATCAGGCACACATGCAAACACTAAGCATTATATCTGGCCTAGATGCACATAAGTACAATAAAGAACCAATCATGGAGCGGTATACCTTGTGATCAAATCCATACCCTTTTCATCCAGTGCATAGATGGCCATTTGTGGGCATAGGAATTTTGACAATTTGCAGTCTTGCATGCCAAATTTCTTGAGGACATCTTTGAGGTATTTCTCTGAGATATGAATATGCCATTGTGTTGTTTGAATTTGAAGACCTAAGAAGAATTTCAACTCTCCATCATAGACATTTGATATTCTTCATTCATCATATAGGCAAATTCATCACTATAACGTTGGTCGATACAGCCAAAGATAATATCATCAACATATATTTGGCACACAAACAGTTCACCATCATAAGATTTAGTAAAAGAGTAGGATCGAGTGAACGGGTGTGAAGCCATTCTTCACGAAGAATTCCTTCAATGTATCATACCACGCTTGGGGCTTGCTTGAGTCCATAGAGGGCCTTATTTAGTCTGAAGACTTTGTCGAGATTCTTTGGATCTTCAAAACACAGGGGTTGAGCAACATATACTTCTTCCTCAAGCTTACCAATGAGGAATGCACTTTTCACATCCATTTGATATAAAGTGATATTGTGATGGTTAGCATAGGCGAGTAATATCTTGAATAGACTCAAGTCTAGCACAGGTGCAAAAGTTTCATCGAAATCAATTCCTTCAACCTGCGTGTAGCCTTGAGCTACTAGTCGTGCCTTATTCCTCACCACAAGACCATTTTCATCTTGCTTGTTGCGGTAGATCCACTTTGTGCCAATGATATTATGCTTGCGAGGATCTGGGCGTTTGACCAGTTCCGGACATTGTTGATCTCGAACTGATGTAATTCTTCTTGCATGGCTGAATCCTCGGCTCGAAATGCTTCATCTACCTTAGTGGGCTCTGTGATAGAGACAAAAGCATAGTGCCCACAAAAGTTAGATAAATGTGAAGCTTTTGGCGTGTGAGAGGACTGGCGCTTTAATGTCATCGATGATCTTCTCCACTTGCACTTCTTTTGCAGCGAGGATGAGCTGGTTGTCTTGAGGAATTTGATCATTTTCCTCGGCACCATTTTCTTGACATTATCTTGAG
This sequence comes from Aegilops longissima, assembly GCA_021605205.1. Taxonomy (NCBI): domain Eukaryota; kingdom Viridiplantae; phylum Streptophyta; class Magnoliopsida; order Poales; family Poaceae; genus Aegilops; species Aegilops longissima. The sequence continues at coordinate 48,080 of JAHIAM010002933.1, forward strand.
GTGCATCAGCTCGGCGTTCTTCTCGTCTGGGAATGAATTCTTGACAGTTTCTTGATGGGAATGACATCCTCGGTTGCCTTGAACTGATAGAATCCTCGGTGCTGGTTCATCTAACACGAAGGTAGGTGCTCTCTTTGCAAGCCATTAGTTTCATCGAACGCGCATCTCTGATGTCAACAATCTTGTGAAGAGCGATGTTGAAGACTACTGTAGGTGTCGAGTCCTTTCCATAACCAAGCATAAAACCTTCATGTGCTTTTGGTGCAAATTTAGAGTTGTGGTGAGGATCTCTAATCCAGCATTTAGCACGAAGACTTTGAAATAACTTACATTGGGTTTCTTGTCGTGAGGAGTTCATAGGCAGTCTTTTGAAGAATTTGTGAAGATATACTCTGTTGATGATGTAGCGCATAATGTCAATTGCTTCAATCCAGAAAGCGACGAGGCGTTTTGTATTCATCAAGCATAGTCGAGCCATCTCAACAAGAGTTCTGTTTTTGCGCTCCACAGCGCCATTTCTTTGAGGAGTATAAGGGCAGATAACTCATGAGTAATACCAAGTTCATCAAGATAGTCATCAAGACCGAATTCTTGAACTCGGTTCCATTGTCACTCTGATGTGCTTGATCTTCACACCAAAGTTAGTTGAAGCCCTCGAGGAAAATCGTTTGAAGATTTCCTGCACTTGATTCTTGTAGTAACAATGTGTACCCATGTGTAGAGAGTAATCATCAACAATAACAAAGCCATATAGTGATGCTTCATTAACGGCAACTGAATAATGATTGGGACCAAAGAGGTCCATGTGAAGCAATTGAAGGGGCGAGTAGTGGTCATGATAGTCTTATTTGGATGCTTGGCCTTGGTCATTTTCCAGCTTCACGGGCTCGCATAGGTGATCCTTGAGAATTTGACATTCTCAATGCCAATGACATGCTTCTTCTTAGCAAGCATGTGCAAATTCCTCATGCTGTGTGACCAAGTCGTCGATGCCATAGCCAATATACGAAGCTTTTGCAAGTAGGCACATGGCTGGTTGTGGTCTGTAGAGAAGTCAACAATATACAAGTCTCCTCTCCTAAAGCCTTGAAGACTTTGGAATTGTCGACTTCCATAATCACAACACAGCGATACTTGCCAAAGATAACAATCATATCAAGATCACAAAGCATTGAGGCCGACATGAGGTTATATCCTAAAGACTCAACAAGCATGACTTTGTCCATATGCATGTCCTTAGAGATAGCAACCTTACCAAGTCCCAATACGACTTTTGCCTTTGTCGGCAAAGATGATATGCTTGAGATGTGGCGGTGATAAGGTAGCATCCATCAATAGATTCTTGTCACCGGTCATGTGATTTGTACATCCACTATCGAGAACCCACTCGGTGGCTTTGGGTTGATCATCCTGCGGATGATTTAGTACAACTTACGATCTCATATACTTCATCGGTGAAGAATATGATATCAAGTTCATCAGATGAATTTCATCGGTCGATTATTGAGATAAGCGGTATGAGGGCGTGTGAAATGAAAGTTCATTTCATCATGATTAGCTGCGTCCTTCGAGCAATTTTGTGGGCCCCGACAAATTCTTGAGGCGTTAAGGCACGTGCGGAGACGACCTATGAGAAGAGATTAGTTCTTTTCTTCACCACCCACATCGAAGGGGTGGCAAAGAGTTCATCATTCTGCGAGCACCATATGAGAATGGTGGCATAGAGGCCAAACCATTTCGTTTCACATAAGAGGGTTAGGGTAAGCATATGAATAAGCGAGAGAAATTCTTGAGGACTTATGAACATATTGGTTTGAAGAATAATGCACATATTCATAGCCCTTAGCTCTACCTGCGAAAGCAGAGTTGTTATACGATGATAATCATATGAGGACTTTGATCCTTTTGAGAATTTGATCCATGTGAGAATTTGGTCCGTATGAGGACTTGGATCCATATGAAGAATTTGGTCCATATGAAGAATTTGATCTGGGTTCCTATTCTTCCTTTGGTGGTGTCATGAGGACATTCACTGAAGACTTTCAAGGCACTTCTTGGGAACCAGATTTTCTTCATAGGGAACCGTTCTGCGATTAGTACCAACATATCTTGCAAATACTTCACCATTCTAATTTTGAACAGTTTATAGTTGAGTCAAATGACTCATCGGTGAGAATGAGGAGATTCACATGTAAAGCCGGATAAGTTAGATGGATCAGCTGGAGGTCCCTTTGCAGCAACCCATGAGGTTTTGGGATCTTGCTCGGCTTCGGTATGTTCCATCGACATTGAGTTTCCTCTCAAAGGCAATACCCTCTTTCCTAGGGTTCCTATTGAGGATCTGCTTTTAAGCACATCACAAAAGTCGATGCCCTTTGAGGCTTTTGTACATACATCATGTACAATTCCTTCGATCTGCATTATCGGTGATACTAGCAATGTCCTCGGATGAGGAATTAGTGATAGCGAGAGGCAGGTGAAGAATTTGTAATAGTTGAAGCATTTGAACATTGGTGAAGAATTAGAAGATTCACGTTCAATGCACTTTAAGCATGGAGGAACAAATTCTTCTTGAGAAGCGCTGATTTGTTGAGCAAGTAATGAATCACGCTCCTACGAAGATCTTCATAACTCTCTCTTAGCTTCTCAAGATCTTGCTTTCTTTGAAGAAATTCATAAGAAAGTTTCTCATGATCGAGATAAGAGAGTGTTATGATGACCTTGAAAGGCTGTCAAGCCTAGGCGAAGTCTCTGAAGATTTTCGATCGGGGCTTGAGTGCGATCCATTCTTCACCTAACATATCATCACTCTTATCTAGCATGTTTGAACCTTTTCAAAAGCCCTTTGTTGTTTATAGCAATCTTAGCAAGTTTAGAGTAGCTGGGCTTGAGATCCTCATCGATTCATTTCACTAGATTGAGGAGGAGGTGAAATTGAGTACCTTGGCACCTTTGCCATGAAGCAATAGGTGGGGCGTAGTCATCATTTTCCTCATCGGGCTTGTCGTGGTCGGTTTCTTGATGTTGAAGATGGACTTGCTAACGGCGATAGCAAGAGCGGACTAGCCACACAGATTGGATTCTTGGACTCCTCCTCTTCCTCATTTTCCTCAGATTCAGCTTGAGTCCATTTCCTTGCCAATGAATGCAGAGCCTTTTGGAGCTGCTCTTCTTGTGAGAAGAAGGTTTTGAGGATTTTGATGATGAAGATTTTGATGATTTCTTTTTCTTCTTCACGTCATCAGGCTGTAATCCTTGTGTTTCTTCTTTCTTAATTCCTTTTCCCAGAGGACAATCTTGGATATAGTGACCAGGTTTCTTGCATTTGTGACAAAGTCTTCTCTTATAGTCACTAGATGAGGAATCACTGCTTCTTGAGGATTTTCCAGCGACCACGTCTTGAGAATTTTGGAATTTCTTCACGGCGATGCTAGCTCTGGCCAAATTCTTGAGGATCTCCTAGGCTACTACGAGTCTTCACTCTCAGATTCGGACACAGCCTTGGCCTTGAGGCACGTGTTTTCCATAGCGAACCATAGAGATCTCTCTTTTTGACAAGCTGGAACTCGTGAGTATTTAGCCTTCGAGGATATCGGCGAGGATCAAGAGACTTGTAGTCAGCTCGTTCTTGTATCATCGTGCGGAGTATCAAATGAGGAATCAAGCGATCTTAGCAATTTCTTCACCACCTCATGGTCGGTGATGTCGGTGGCACCAGTGCTTGAAGCTCATTTGAGATGTCGGTGAGGCGATCGAAGGTTTGTTGAACATTTTAGTTGTCGAGTCTTTTGAAGCGGTTGAAGAGATTCGAAGAACATCAACTCGAGAGTCACGCTGAGTTGAAACACCTTCATTACTTTGGACAGCTGTCCCGGATGAGTTTAGCGATTCCAAAGCACTCACTCTTCCATATTGACCTTTGCTCGGATGGCCACATATGATATTCTTAAGCTTGAGAATCGAGTTGCTTGAATCTCTTCACATCAGCATCATTCGGAGAAGGTGTGGTGAGGAAACACCTTTTGTCACAACATACGAGAGATCGTTGTCAATTGCTTCAAGATGCATTAGCATTTTGTTCTTCCAATAAGGGTAGTCCGTCCCATCGAAGGTAGGACACCTGCTTTGAGACCTTGATCATACTGCGGTCGACATAACTAAAACTCCGGTGGTTAAACCAAAATCACACAGAACAAGGGTACCTTGCTCGATACCAATTGAAAGTCGTTATATCGACTAGAGGGGGTGAATAGGCGATTTTATGAATTCTTCTTGAGGAATTTGCGGTGAGGAAATTCCTTAGCGAAAAATACTTATGATGGAATAAGTACTCAGAAGTAAGCATAACAGATTACAAGCATTGTCATCATGATGAAATGAAGACAATCACAGTCTGAAAAGCGTAATCACGAGGATAACACAAGATGAAGACAAAGCGGTGAAGAAATTGGGCGAGGAAATTGAGAAAGTCTTGATCAAAGTCTTCAAACAGAGATATGAACAAACACTCAACACGATAATGAGGAAATGAAAGGGTTGAGGAAATAGAACCGATTAGGTTGGTGAAGACAATGATTTGGTAGACCAGTTCAAGCTGCTGTCTCGGTTATCGTCTGGTTGGAGGGCTGAGTATTTAAACTCGAGGACACAGTCCGGACACCCGATCCTTGACACGCAGCTCGGGACACCAAGTCCTCACCGTATTCTCCTTGAACTAAGGTCACACAGACCTCGTCCAATCACTCGTGGTAAGTCTTGAGCGACTTCCAAACCTTCACAGACTTGGTCACTCGGCGATCCACAATTCCTCTTGGATGCTCTAGACCTTTCGCCTAACCGTCGGAAGAAGCACAGTCTTCAAAGGTAATAAGCGTCGGATCCACATGGGATCAATTTCTTGATGATGCTCAATCACTTTGGGTTTGTTGGGGTTTGGTTTTGGGTTTTCCTCACTTGATGATTTTCGCTCAAAGTCCTCGGAGGATGGGTTGCTCTCAAATGACAAGTGTCAAGTTCTCTCGGGCAGCCAACCAGCTAGTGGTTGTAGAGGCGGCTATTTATAGCCTAGGAGCAGCCCGACATGATAAGACATAAATGCCCTTCAATGATATGACCGTTAGGTGGATAAGATATTTTGGGACAGGTGGCGGCAACACGACATGATCGGAAATTTGAATATCAAATTCCTCGGGGCTATCATGTTCCTCCTTTGTGTAGGCAATTACGCTGGCGAATTCCTAACTCCTCGGTCGAACAAATTCCTCGTGACCGGAAGAACTTCGTCTACATTCTTGAAGAAATTGGTTGGCTGTATGAGATTTCAAAGGCTTCACTCGAAGGGATTGGTAGGTGTAGGATTTTGAGTTGAGCATCAAATGGAAATTTTCCTTAGTATTTCCTCGACCCCCTTTAACGATGCGGTGTTTCCTATGACTCAAGAAAGAAAATGAAACTACGAAAACAAAAGTCTTCACGCTTCATGTTCCTCAAATGAATACCAAGTCTTCAAGGTCACACCAATTTCTTCACTTTCAAAGTCTTGAGAAAGTCTTGAATATCAAAGTCTTGATTGAAGAACTTCATTTTAGAATTTGACTTTCCTTTGTAAATATCAAACTCCTCATAGACTTATAGACACTGTGTACACTTATAAGCGCATTAGTTCCTTAACCTATAAGTCTTCAATACACCAAAATCACTAAGGGGCACTAGATGCACTTACAGTTCTTTGTTGTAACTTG
>JAHIAM010002934.1:0-66714 GCA_021605205.1 Aegilops longissima
TGTTTAATTAAGTATCCGGTTCTAGTTGTCATAAGGTCAAGGTACAACTCCAAGTCGTCACTGTTACGAAGATCACGGCTATTGAATAGATTAACTTCCTGCGGTGCACCACATAACCCAACACGCTTGATCCCATTTGGCGGACACACTTTTACAGGTCATGCTCGGCGCGGAAAATCAACACGTCGCAGCCCACCTAGGCTCAGAGAGGTCGACCGCGGTCTAAACCTAAAGCGCCACGATGGTGCAGGCCCCCCATACGACACACACACTGCGTGCGTGGCGGCAGGCAGACCTAGCCTAGTGGCGTTCGGTCCAATCCGGCGCGCCCGCTCGATTCGTGGCGTCACGAAGTGCCGGTGATACCTGACGGCGGGATACCCATAACTTCTCCCACGTAGATGGTTAGTGCGTATAGACCAAATGGCGGACTCGGATCAAATACCAAGATCTCGTTAAGCGTGTTAAGTATCCATGAGCGCCGACCAGGGCAGGCCACCTCTCACCCGGTAGTCTCAACCTGCCTGTCGCTCGCCTCAAAGATCCACTCGGGGTGCTCCACAAGCCGACCGACTTTAGTCACCACATGTATCATGTATAAGTATATAGTATATACCGTGATCACCTCCCAGTGATCACGGCCCGATAATATAGCACAGAGACGGACAAGAATGTAGGGCCACAGATGGAAATACTAGCATCCTATACTAAGCAAGTAGGATTGCGGTAAAGGTAACAACATAGTAGCAAGGACAGGCTATGCATCGGGATAGGTATAATAGAAAGCGATAACATGCTACACTACTCTAATGCAAGCAATATAGAGTAGAATAAGCGATATCTGGTGATCAAGGGGGGCTTGCACAGTTGCTCGAGACAAGGAGGGTCGTCAACTCAAGTAGTCGAGCTGAAGTCATGGCGATCTCAAGTCTCTAGGAAAGAAATGTGGAGGAACACAATAAATAACAGAGCAATCAAAGCATCACAAAAGCGAAAGCGTGCATCTGGCGGTCTAGAATGACCTAACGTGGTACTAGGTGAATGCCGGTGAAAGGAAACATCAAGGAAAGTATTCCGGTGTTTAGCGTTTTCGAAGCGGAAGGGCGGAGGAAAGTTGCGAGTTTGATATGTTAGGGGTGTGTGACATACAAACGGGTTGCGTATCCGGATTCGTCTCATCGTTCTGAGCAACTTTCATGTTGAAAATATTTTAATCCGAGTTACAGATTAAAAGATATGATTTTCTAAAGATTTTATTAATTTCTAGAATTTAATTAATTATTTAATTAATTGAAAATGAGTTAATGACATCAGCATGAGGTCATCTTGGCGTCGGCAGATCAACGAGTTGGTGGGTCAAAGCCCGACACGTGGGTCCGTCATCATAGACACATCACCTAACACATATTAGTTAGGTTAATTCTATATTTTAGGTTAGTCACGTTTAATTAGTTTAACTAAACCTGATTAATTAAGTTAATTAATTAATTAATTTTATTATTAATTATTTATTAAGTATATTTTAATTCTTTTTTTTAAAACGTTTTGGGCATGGGGCCCATCATCATAGGCCCAGGGGCCAAGCAGAGTGTGAGCGACAGGCGCTAGCCACCAGCCTGGCGAGGTGGAGGGCTTGCCCGGCAGTATGCCAATGCCTTGAGGCGGCGGCGAGGAGGCCAGTGGCTGGGGCAGCGATGAGGCTGCTGGCGGCGGCGGCGGCGATCGTGCTGAAGGCGTGGAGGCGAGCATCAGACAGGCGCCCGTGGGATCTGTGAGGCGTGGCGAAGTCTGTGGCGCATCTCTGTGCCTGCAACCGAGCAGCGGCAGACCCACGATGTCAGGGCAGGGGAGGAGGAGGAAATTCGTTGCTCACCCCGTTGCGGGGGATCTGGGCGGCGAGGCTCGCGAGCGAGTTGAGAGGAGGATGGGGACGGCCGTGAGAGGAGGAGGCGGCAGACGGCGAGCTCAGCGGAGGCAGTGGCAGAGCCTCGAGCGGCGTCGGCGATGAAGCTGCAGCCAACATGGGGCCGTTAGCGTAGCGGACAGGCGGCGGCTTCTTTGGTGGTCGCCGGTGAAGGAGGCGGTGCATCGATGCGAGGGATCGGTCTTGAAGCTCCTCTCCCGGCACGATCGTCGCGTGTGTGTGTGTGTGTGGTGTGGTGGCGTTCGGGTGGCATGTGGCGGAGCGATCCAAGCGAAGTGCGTGATGGGGCGGCGGCGGCGCCCGTTGAGAGGTGGTGGCGGTGGGGTCGGCGAGGAGGAGGATCGGGCTCCTCCGATCGAGATCGAGCGAGGTGGGGGAGGCGGGTGGGATGGGGCGAGTGGGTGGCGGGGTGGTTAGGGTCCCCCCCTCGTGGGGATAAAACGCAGGTGGAGTCGGTCAATTTGGGCTAGGTGGGCGGCTGGCAGTGGTGAGCCGCTGGCCCGATTAGTCGAGGGCCTTTATTCCTTTTTGTTTTGTTTTCTATTTTGTATTTTCTTTTATTATTTCTTTTCTGTTTAAATTCATTTAAAAGTATTTAGGCATTTCATAAAAATGTGTTTACTCCACCATAATTACCGATGCAATAATTGACATAGCCGAACATTTTGTTTTAATATTTGAAAACTTTTGTCGTTTGACTTATTTAGGATTTAAATTTGAAGCGGTTTTGAATTAACGAGATTAATTACGGTGTGAAGGTGGCGTGGCACCATTAGCGTGAGATTCTTGTAGCATGATTATCCAAGGCGTCACGGTGTGTGTATGGCTTTTGCACAACATCTCCATCATCATTATCGGTACATCTCTGCGGTGAGTTAGGATGCACTTGATCGAAAGGTGTCTATCCTTCAAACGGAGGTGCTTCAAACTAACAACAATACATAATATTCAACAAAAGGGTCATGCTACAACGGCGGGATACATGGCTCGATCTAGATATCGGTATGAATCAAGTTGTGCATATTTTTGTTGGCATGAACCACATCGCCGCATGTCGGGTTTGCAAAAGCCATCCATCGCATGGAAGCTTGATGCTTTTCACACTTGAAGATTATCGGCAACAAGCTGTGTTATAGCGCCCTCGATCGGCTATATCTCCCGATGTCGAAGCACGACTTAGAGCATAACCGCATTGAAAGCAATGTCATAAGTGAGGTAATCTTCACACAACCCATGTAATACATAAGGAAAGAGATACATAGGTGGCTTACAATAGCCACTTCACACAATACATGAGTAAAGCATTACATCATACTGAGATACAAGCAAGGTCCGACTACGGAACCAAAATAAAAAGACTACCCCAAATGCTACACAGATCCCGATCGTCCCAAGCTGAGCCCCTCTTGATCAATGAAGCGAAACAACACAATGAACAAGATCTTCATCGAGCTCCTCCTTGAGCTCGGATCGTCACTGCAGTTTCATCGGCACTGCAAACTGGCTTTGGAAGTATCATGAGTCACGAGGGACTCATCAATCTCACACCATGAGATCAAGACTATTTAAGCTTATGGAGTGCGAGAAGGTAGTGAGGTGGAGCTGCGACAGCGACTAGCATATCTGGTGTCTAACATGCATAAATGAGGCGAGAAGAGAAGGCAAAAGCGCGGTCGAACAACTATGATCAAGAAGTGATCCTAGAATAACCTCGTCAAACATAACTCCAACACCGTGTTCACTTCCGGACTCCTCAGAGAAGAGACCATCCAGATTACACTGCGGTTGGTGTATTTTAATTAAGGTCAACCGGGTTTTCTACCGGACATTAACAAATTCCCATCGCCTCATAACAGCAGAGCACGGCTTTGAAAGATAATACCCTGCGGGGTGTCCCAACAGCCCATGATAAGCTCTCACGGTCAGCGAAGGATATTCCTTCTCCGGGAAGACCCGATCGAGACTTCGGAATCCCGGACTACAAGACATCTCGACAATGGTAAAACAAGACCAGCAAGACCACCCATTTGTCTTGACAAATCCCGATAGGAGCTGCACATATCTCGTTCTCGGGGCACATCGGATAAGCTAAGCGTCAGGTGCAAGCGTAATCCAAGGTGCCAAGGAATGGTCCCATACGGTGCTCTAGTTTGGACCAACACTCGAGGAGAACCTGGCCGGGGGTAAAATAAAGATGACCCTTAGTCTGCAGAACCCAAGGGAAAAAAAGGCTTAGGTGGCAAATGGTAAAACCAAGGTTGGGCCTTCTTTGGAGGAGTCTTATTCAAAGCGAACTATCAAGGGGTCCATAAATCACCCAACCGTGTAAGGAGCATAAAATCCGGGAACATAACACGGTATGGCCGGAAACTAGAGGCGGCAAGAGTGGAACAAAGCACCGGGCATAAGGCGAGCCTTCCACCCTTTACCAAGTATATAGATGCATTAATTAAATAAGATATATTGTGATATCCCAACAAGTAAACATGTTCCAACCAGGAACAACATCTCCATGTTCAACAAGGAACAAACTTCATCTTTCTGCAACTAACAGCGCTATAAGAGGGCTGAGCAAAGCGGTAACATAGCCAAACAACGGTTTGCTAGGAAAGGATGGTTAGAGGCTTGACATGGCAACATGGGAGGCATGATATAGCAAGTGGTAGGCATCGTAGCATGGCATAGCAAAAAGCGAGCATCTAGCAAGCAAAGATAGAAGTGATTTCGAGGTATGGTCATCTTGCGAAATCCGCAAGGAAGAAGAAACGAGTCCATGAAGAAGACAAGCAGACGAAGTCGAGCGAATCCTCACAACTCCGGAGCAAACCGAAGCTAATGAGAGAAGCAACCGGAAAGAAGCAAACAACATAGTAAAAACACAATCATAAACATGGCATGATGCACAATCAAGTATGATGCATGTCCGGTTTAAATAGCATGGCATGGCAATATGCACAAACAAAACTACAAGTTAAATGGAGCCCAATATGCAGCGAGTTGCATATTAATGGCTCCACATCAATTATTTAGTTCTCTCTCGCTTAGGAACACAACAATATTAAATGTTATTAAACATAGCAAGGGGTGAAGCAAATGAAAACTAACTATTTAGGCAAGTTTAAGTGAGGCCGGAAACAACAAACAACAATTCCGGAAATCCCCATATGCCATTTAGCAATTTAATGCAAACACAGTTTTAACCATTTAAATGTTGTTAACATGATGCGGATGACATAATCAAGGTTTATGCAATTTTTATGAAAATGTTGACATGAGCATGTTATGAAGCATTTGTCGTCATGGCGGAAACGAAAAAGGTGCCACGGCAATGACAACGGAAATGGTGCCACGGCAACATTCCGGTTCCGATAACTCGATTGAGATGCCGGTGCAAAGGAAAGTGTGGATGTGCAGAACATGCAAAAGATGGTGGGGTGCTCCCGACTACCGGGTTCCCACAGGTTAGTGGCATGGAAAACGAGGAGGAACGTGCATGAAGCAAACGGGCACGGTGCAAACACGAGCATCTCATACAACATGCATTCGTTCGCGGGTGTCATCTCGAGGTTATACCATCGAAGCGTGCGTTTCGGGCGATTCGGGTTCGATCGATGTAGAGGAAGTAGGCGTTCACGGGTCGTGGGGAAGTAGTCATTCTCGCGGACGGTAGTGGAAGTAGTGGTTCGCAGACGTCGTGGAAGTAGTCGTTCCGGCTGACGGTAGTGGAAGTAGTGGTACCGCGGCGGCGGTAGTTGTACACATTTTAAGTAGATGTACATGTCGTGATGATGGTACATGCGACGTCGTGGTACTTGTCGGTCCGGTCTTGGCGGTGTAGATGTACACATTGTCGGGTACTTGTCACATCACGGGTGTGGTCGTACACGTTTCGTGGTCGAACTTGACATCCACGAGGTCGACGGTAGTGGTCCTTGATGCATCACGGGTGTAGTCATTACTCGGTGTCCTCGGGGCATCGGTCGTAGTTGTGGTAGTTGGGGTGCATCAAGCTGGTAGCCCAGGTCAGGAGGCGGAGAAGACTCTTGCGATCTTCGGTCAACATGAACAAGAGGCCGACACTGTGGACTGGCATTTGGTGAATCGAGTCCATGAGGACAAGCGGGCGACTCTGCTGCTTGTTCGAGGAAGCGGTAGCAGTTCAGAACAAAACGAGCAGCAGTGGCGAGGCTTAGAGGGTGGCGGCGAAGATCCGGGCGAGGCGGGGCTCTCTGGCGAGTGGCGATGGACTTGGCAAGCTGCTGCTCGATGCAGCGAGGGATCTGAAGGGCCTTGGGAAGAGCAGGGAGGAGAGCCGGGTCGAGGTGGAGGCTGGGCGCAGATCCGATGGCGAGGCCAGCAAGCTTAAGCGTGGCGCCGAGAGCCGCGGAGTTAGCGAGCTCGGGGACGACTCGGGCAGCGGGATGACATGAGGTCGCTGGGACGGAGGGCGAAAGAGCTTGGCGGCGGGGCGTCGTCGAGGAGGAGCAAGGCCGTGACCCTAGGCGCTTCGAGATGGAGGTAGGGCCGGACGCCAGCAGCAGCAAGAGGCGGGAGGTCGTCGGCAGCTCAACAGCTCGGTTTGCCTCGAGGAGGTCAACGAGGAAGAAGCGTGGCGGAAGGATGGGAGGCGAGGCAGGGGCGCGGAGTTGGCCTCGAGTGGCGGGAGAAGGAAAGAAGCGAGGAGGAGGCGCGGGAGATGGGGATCGAGGAGGCGGCCATGTAGCGAGGAGGTGGCTGAGGGAAAGCGAGGGGAGAGATTGGATCGGGGGACTCGGGGCTAGGGTTATAGTGGGGGCGGCTGGGCCTTGGGCGGCTTAGCCTTAGGTCAAATGGGCTCTGGGAAGCGGCCCTCTTCTCTCTCTCTTATATTTTCTTAGCGAGAAAACAATTAAAGAAGAAAAAAGAAAAGAGGGTTAGGGAAAAGATTTGCGCATGGGGATAATTTTCCGGACTGCAAAAATGAGCTCGATCCGGAAAAATAGAAAAAACACGAATGCAAGATTTAAATTCAAACTCATTTGAATTTAATTCAAATGGGTTTGAACTAGGACTTGATAAAAGGAAGGTCCAAAAATGTTCGGATTTTTTTGGTGGAGCTCCGGAAAATGATGAAAGAAATTATGGGCAAGGTTGGAGACCAAGAATTGAGATAACAACGGCATGGGATATTTTGTAAGTGTGTTTGCGGTAAATCCAAATAATTGGAATATTTACTATAGCTCTCTAAATATCGAGAGGATATGTTTTAAAGAGAATCACCATGTGAATTCCCTCGATTTAAATGGATCAAAGATCCATGCCATTTATTTAGTTGAGTTGCAAAAGATTTATGAGATGATGGCATGATGACATGATGCAATGCAAAAATAAAGGGGCAGACACAAATAAAAACACACGGAGGTCACAAAAATATGGAAGTCTTCTGGATCGTCGGTCTTGGGGCGTCACAACACTCCACCACTACGAGAGGATCTCGTCCCGAGATCTAGGATGGCACCGGAGAGAAAATGGAAGAGGAAGAGAGGAGGTAAAACTAAGTTGCTTCTTGACAAAGAGTGAAACCAAAGAACCTTGAGAGGTTGAAAAGTTGAAAGAAAGAACACAGCGGAGTTGAACACAATTGAGAGCACTGCGAGTAGAGAATAGAAAGAAGGAACACCATGTGAACCTTGGAGGTTGCAAAGTAATGAATGGCGAGCACAATGAACAAGAAGGAATTGAAACCACTCTGGTTGAAGCGACATAAGAATGAATAAGAATGATATAATTTTGGCAGCACTCCATTGTAAATGGAAGAATTGAACATGAACTTGAGAAGATGGGATGATACTTGATGAAATCAACAACACACTGCCTCGGAACTATTGAAAAATGGCACGAGGGGTAAGAAGGATTCAGACAGCACTTTCGAGGTTGAAAAGAGGCAAAACTTGATATATGAAGAACTTGAAGCGGAGGACATAACACTCTGTTAAGCGGATAAGCAAGGAAAAGAACACGATATTTACAAAATGAGATGATGGGTGAAGAGTAACAACACAATGCCTCGGACGAAAGAATAGAAGCTAGATGGTTGGGAAGAAAAGAGCGAGAGAAGAAAATGCCAACTTCTACCACAAATGAGCTTGGAAAGCACCCTTCCAAGAAGGTTAGAGCGGAATTGTTGGAAAACCAACAACGAAAAGAATAAACTTGTAGTGGGCTTATGGAAAACTTCTCAAAATTGAGTGAAATACTGCCACTATGAAACAAATAATATAATTGATAACACCAACGAGATGAAAATTTCTTCCACCAAGATGATGGAGAGATAACTTGGGTCATTGATAAACACCACAATAGCAACATTCCTTAGGGAATACTTTAGGTGAAATCTATACCAAGATAACTCCAAAGAAGAGATTGATGGATTTAAAATACCTCATTCTTGACAATATGTGAATCATGAAACACGAGGAGAAATTGCCAAGGATGACATAACACCATCTCAAAAGATAATGTAGAAAGAATTGCACTTGAAATGCAAGAAGAAGAAAACTTGAACTCCTCAAAACAAAACATGTGTTGAGCACCATGTTTATTTTGAAGTATAAGCAGCGAATCTTAACTCGAGAAAAACTTGAAGGACAAATCGAGAAATAAATGAATCCTTGACGAACCACCATGTAGAGCCTCCATGAAGAACTCCGGTAATGAAAGGATGATAGAAAGAAAGAGAAGTTGACAACACAAGGTGAAGCCTTGCGGTGATAAGATGAAGCTTTGAAATGATATAACGAGAAAAATTGGAACTCGAGAAAGAAAGGTGAACAAATGAAATCAAAATTTTGGCGATCCTCGGAATAAGGAATTGAATTTACTCGATGAAACAAGAATAAGAATTACATTATGCTGATCCTTCACCAATTAAATTGATGGCAAGCAATGGATTTGGCATACTACTTATTCTCATTGAAAAATGATTGAGATAGAGATATAGCGCAAACTTGAGAAGGTATTGATGGAACCACGGTGGGATTTGGAAACAACAAATGAATTGATATGACAACAAAGGAAGTGAAATCTTGAGCGAACCACCTTAAGAATTGAAAATGAGCGAAGAAAAGATAAAGAAACACGGGAAGAATTAGAAATGAGCGAAGATACTTGAGAGAATTTAGATACAAGTGAGCGAATAGATGGCGAGCTGATTGGAGAATACTTGAATGATGCACGGTAAGATTTGGGGAACAAGAGCTGAGAGCTTGAATGAATAATTACGAGATGATGGGCTCGGAAGAATCAAGCTGAAAAGACTCTGAATTGCTCCGGATGGTTAAAAGAATTCTCACAATCGAAAACAATTATGAGGTATGGCATCAAACTTGAACCATGAATCTTGAAGAGAATGGAGCAAGATTAAAGAGAAACTCTTCTTGGTCTTCAAAATTCGAGAATGACGACGAAACACCAGCATGAATTGTTGAGGCACTCCGGAATGACAATTAGAAAGGTTGAACCAACGATGAAAAGAATTTGAAAGATCTTGGAGAAAGACATTTGGTGATGATAATTCATCCTTACATCAAACTTTGAAAAGAATTTGAGAACAACTCGGAAAATTAGAAGAGTCGAGGTAAGATCACGGAAAAAGACACATGGGTTAGGGCCCTCAAAAGAACCACCGTTGAACAATTGTTTGAAAAGAGATTGCACGGTTGAATTAAGCTGGCTTGAATGAGATAGCATCCTCAAAAGAACTTGAGTGAATTGAGAATGGAAACTTGAATCTTACGAGATGTCTTCATCACTCCCAACCAAATGAATAGCGAAGTGAATGATTAGGAGATACACGGCATGAAAGCATTGTGAAAAGAGGAAAATGAATAAGATCAACACTGAAATCTTGAATTAAATCCACGGAGAAGAAAATTAGAATGGAACAATGATAAGGTTGAAGCTTCCTTAAGCGTCTTCATGAGAAATCACGGATAAAACATTAAAGGAAAAGAATGAAGAAACTTCACTCAATAAAATGGATACTTGATTAAGAAATCTGAGTCCTTGAAGAAAAAGGGGTGGGAGGGTGGGAAAACAAAGGAAACTTGGGTCGGACGAAATGAACACCGTTGAGAAAAAAACTTAGAATTGATCTTGCGAATGTTGGAATGATCGGATTTACTTGGAAGAAGCACACGGTTGAGAAAAGAATTAACATAGCGACCTCGATGATCAAGAAGGATTAGTATTCACATAGCAATATGAGAACACCGTTTAGAATAAGGTATGGAATCAACACTTGGCATTGAAGCAACTCGAATACCACAACTCAAAACAAAAACAAAGTTTGGCTTGCGGAATTAGCGGAAACAAACATATGATAGATCCCATATCATTATCATGTGTGTGTTGGAAAGATATCCTCGAGATACTTGAATTCCCCTTATAAACTCGAAATTTTCTGGTTATGCAATCGGTGTTGGGGATCTGGGGACACAAAATATATCACCCAAACTAACAATACCTAGATCGTTGTATCCATCCTTCAACACATAACCAGGAAAACTCGGAAATCGTTTACCTCGACCTTGAAAAGCATCCGTTATATGAGTCATGGCAATACTCTCGAGCTCGCCCGATCTTTGAGTTATCGAGGTTATCTCACCAACAAGCTGCATAAAAGAGATTTTCGATGTCGGCAAAGCTCAGTATTCGAGCATAGCGATAAAATTGTGGCGACAACACCTCGGAGCTCAACTCCCCACGACACGCCACAACCCCTAAATGTCGGGAGGCACCAAGAACAATGTTCTCGTCACAAAACCATCGGAGCGATTCCAAGATACCAGCGTGATCCTAAATTTTTTAATGAAATTTGAGGAGAGAAGAGTCAAAACTCTCGTCGGGATGCCTCACCGGAGGCGACAAAGGGGTGAGGAGTAAAAGAATCCTACTCTCCGATATATAATCCTAAGACTCAAAACATTTTGTTCTAGACTCAACAACATGACAAACAATCAAGCATGGGGCTCCTAAGTGAGGATGGCTCGATTACCAACTTGTAATGCCCTCGATGCGGCTATATCTCCCGTGTGAAGCACGACTTAGAAGCATAACCGCATTGAAAGCAATGTCATAAGTGAGGTAATCTTCACACAACCCATGTAATACATAAGGAAAGAGATACATAGGTGGCTTACAATAGCCACTTCACACAATACATGAGTAAAGCATTACATCATACAGATACAATCAAGGTCCGACTACGGAACCAAAATAAAAAAGACTACCCCAAATGCTACACAGATCCCGATCATCCCAAGCTGGGCCCCTCTTGATCAAGCTGAAGCGAAACAACACAATGAACAAGATCTTCATCGAGCTCCTCCTTGAGCTCGGATCGTCACTGCAGTTTCATCGGCACACTGCAAACTGGTTTTGGAAGTATCATGAGTCACGGGGACTCAGCAATCTCACACCCGCTGAGATCAAGACTATTTAAGCTTATGGGTAGGAGAAGGTAGTGAGGTGGAGCTGCACAAGCGACTAGCATATCTGGTGTCTAACATACGCAAATGAGGCGAGAAGAGAAGTCAAAAGCGGTCGAACAACTATGATCAAGAAGTGATCCTAGAACAACCTCGTCAAACATAACTCCAACACTTGTGTTCACTTCCGGACTCCGAGAAGAGACCATCACGAGTTACACTGCGGTTGGTGTATTTTAATTAAGGTCAACTTGGGTTTTCTACAACGGACATTAACAAATTCCATCGCCTCATAACATGAGCACGACTTTGAAAGATAATACCTTGCGAGGGTGTCCCAACAGCCCATGATAAGCTCTCACGGTCAGCGAAGGATATTCCTTCTCGGGAAGACCGATCAGACTCGGAATCCCGGACTACAAGACATCTCGACAATGGTAAAACAAGACCAGCAAGACCACCCATTTGTCTGACAAATCCCGATAGGAGCTGCACATATCTCGTTCTCGGGGCACACCGGATAAGCTAAGCGTCTGGTGCAAGCGTAATCAAGTTGCCAAGGAATGGTCCATACGGTGCTCTAGTTTGGACCAACACTCGGAGGAGCACTGGCCGGGGGTAAAATAAAGATGACCCTTGAGTCTGCAGAACCCAAGGGAAAAAGGCTTAGGTGGCAAATGGTAAAACCAAGGTTGGGCCTTCTTTGGAGGAGTCTTATTCAAAGCGAACTGTCAAGGGGTCCCATAAATCACCCAACCGTGTAAGGAGCATAAAATCCGGGAACATAACACGGTATGGCGGAAACTAGAGGCGGCAAAGTGGAACAAAGCACCGGGCATAAGGCCGAGCCTTCCACCCTTTACCAAGTATATAGGCGCATTAATTAAATAAGATATATTGTGATATCCCAACAAGTAAACATGTTCCAACCAGAACAACATCTCCATGTTCAACAAGGAACAAACTTCATCTTCACCTGCAACTAACAACGCTATAAGAGGGCTGAGCAAAGCGGTAACATAGCCAAACAACGGTTTGCTAGGAAAGGATGGTTAGAGGCTTGACATGGCAACATGGGAGGCATGATATAGCAAGTGGTAGGCATCGTAGCATGGCATAGCAAAAAGCGAGCATCTAGCAAGCAAAGATAGAAGTGATTTCGAGGTATGGTCATCTTGCACGAAATCCATAAGGAAGAAGAAACGAGTCCATGAAGAAGACAAGCGGACGAAGTCGAGCGAATCCTCACAACTCCGGAGCGAAAGCGAAGCTAACGAGAGAAAGCAACCGGAAAGAAGCAAACAACATAGTAAACACACAATCATAAACATGGCATGATTCACAATCAAGTATGATGCATGTCGGTTTAAATAGCATGGCATGGCAATATGCACAAACAAAACTACAAGTTAAATGGAGCCCAATATACAGCAGTTGCATATTAATGGCTCTCACATCAATTATTTAGTTCTCTCTAAGCTTAGGAACACAACAATATTAAATGTTATTAAACATAGCAAGGGTGAAGCAAATGAAAACTAACTATTTAGGCAAGTTTAAGTGAGGCGGAAACAACAAACAACAATTCGGAAATCCCCATATGTCATTTAGCAATTTAATGCAAACACAGTTTTAACCATTTAAATGTTGTTAACATGATCGGATGACATAATCAAGGTTTATGCAATTTTATGAAAATGTTGACATGAGCATGTTATGAAGCATTTGTCGTCATGGCGGAAGCGAAAAAAGGTGCCACGGCAATGACAGCGGAAATGGTGCCACGGCAACATTCGGTTCCGATAACTCGATTGAGATGCGGTGCAAAGGAAAGTGTGGATGTGCGGAACATGCAAAAGATGGTGGGGTGCTCCGACTACGGGTTCCCGGGTTAGTGGCATGGAAAGCGAGGAGGCGTGCATGAAACAAGCGGACGCAGTGCAAACACGAGCATCTCATACAACATGCATTAGATTCGCGGGTGTCATCTCGAGGTTATACCATCGAGCGTGCGTTTGGGCGGTTCGGGTTCGATCGATGTAGAGAAGTAGGCGTTCACGAATTCGTGAGGAAGTAGTCGTTCTCGCGATGGTAGTGGAAGTAGTGGTTCACGGACGTCGTGGAAGTAGTCGTTCACGGCGACGGTAGTGGAAGTAGTGGTACACGGCCGCGGCGGTAGTTGTACACATTTTCATAGATGTACATGTCGGCGGTAGTGGTACATGCGACGTCATGGTACTTGTCGGTCCGGTCTTGGCGGTGTAGATGTACACATTGTCGGGGTACTTGTCACATCACCGGGTGTAGTTGTACACGTTTCGTAGTCGAACTTGACATCCACGAGGTCGACGGTAGTGGTCCTTGACGCATCATCGGGTGTAGTCATACTCGGTGTCCTCGGGGCATCGGTCGTGGTTGTGGTACAGGGTGCATCAGCTGGTAGCCAACAAAGTGCAGGGAGGCGAGAAGACTCTTGCGATCTTCCGGTCAACATGAACAAGAGGCCGACCGTGGACTGGCATTTTGAGAATCGAGTCCACGAGGACAAGCGGGCGAGCTCTGCTGCTTTGTCGAGGCAAAGCAGAGGCGTGGTTCGAGCAAAGCGAAGGCAGCGGTGGCGAGGCTTGGGGCTGGCGGCGAAGATCCAGGCGAGGGCGGGGCTCTATGGCGAGTGGCGATGGACTTGGCAAACTGCTGCTCGATGCAGCCGAGGATACAAGGGCGCGGGAAGACGAGGAGAGAGCCGGGTGCGAGGTCGGCGGCTGGGCCAGATCCGGATGGCGAGGCCAGCAAGCTTAAGCGCTTGGCGCGGAGCGCCGAGTTAGCGAGCTTCGGGGACTACTCGGGCAGCGGGATGAGTGACGTCGCTGGGGACGAAGACGAAGGAGCTTAGCGGCGGGGCGTCGTCGAGGAGGAAGCGAGCCGTGACCCTAGGGCGCTCGAGATGGAGGCAGGGCAGGGGACGGCGGCAAGCAAGGCGGCGGAGAGGTCGTCGGCCATGTAGCCTTCAGTTTTCCTCGAGGAGGTCAAGCGAGGGAAGAAGTGTGGCGGAGGATGGATGGGAGGCAGGCGGGCGCGGAGTTGGCCTCCAGTGGCGTGGGAGAAGGAAGAGGCGAGGAGGAGGCCGAGGAGATGGGGATCGAGGGAGGCGGCCAGCGGTGGCGAGGAGGTGATGGGCTGAGGGAAGCGAGGGGAGAGATTGGATCGGGGGACTCGGGGCTAGGGTTACAGTGGGGGGCGGCTGGGCCTTGGGCCGGCTTAGCCTTGGGTCAAATGGGCTGCGGGGAAGCGGCCCTCTTCTCTCTCTCTCTTATATTTTCTTAGAAGAAAACAATTAAAGAGAAGAATAAGAAAGAGAGGGTTAGGGAAAAGATTTGCGCATGGGGATAATTTTCCCGGACTCGCAAAAATGAGCTCGATCCAGGAAAAATAGAAAAAAAGGCACGAATGCAAGATTTAAATTCAAACTCATTTGAATTTAATTGAAATGGGTTTGAACTAGGACTTGATAAAAGGAAGGTCCAAAAATGTTCGGATTTTTTTGGTGGAGCTCCGGAAAATGATGAAAGAAATTATGGGCAAGGTTGGAGACCAAGAATTGAGATAACAACGGCATGGGATATTTTGTAAGTGTGTTTGCGGTAAATCCAAATAATTGGAATATTTACTATAGCTCTCTAAATATCGAGAGGATATGTTTTAAAGAGAATCACCATGCGAATTCCCTCGATTTAAATGGATCAAAGATCCATGCCATTTATTTAGTTGAGTTGCAAAAGATTTATGAGATGATGGCATGATGACATGATGCAATGCAAAAATAAAGGGGCAGGCACAAATAAAAACACACGGAGGTCACAAAAATATGGAAGTCTTCTGGATCGTCGGTCTTGGGGCGTCACATGTGTCGACGAATCTCTGGATATGGTGATTCATGAAACCCGTGGTATGATGTGTAAACACAGTTCCCCTTGGAGAATGGAAGTTGCATAGCACGGTAATCATCGCCGGTGATATGATCGATGATTGGTTGGATGATCGAATAATTGAGCCGAGGAACATGGAGTGGTTGCGAGGCTGTAAACCTGCCTCGATTGAATACACTGCCCAGCAGGCTGGGATCTTTCTCGAACGAAGCAGCCATAGCCATTAATGTCACGACGCCCCATGCATTGTACTGCATGTGGTTTGATGAAATGGTTTGGTCAATTTAGTGCGTGCAAATGAGCATCAAATGACCGCCCGTCGGCTGAGCGGCGATAAACCACCACCCATCGGGTGGTATGATTCAGTCACGGAATCATGAAGGCCAGCGCATTGCGTCTCTTTGGAACAATTCAAATTGAAGACCAAAGGACAAAAATCAACAATCATGTTTAGAGTATGTGTGGAATTAAGATTATTATCACAGTGACACATATCATAGACAGATAATTGCAATGCCGTGGTTGTAATCATACCCCAAGTTAAAAAAATAAGCCAATGGCTCTACTCCTATAAAAGACTCAGTTGGTGATGATGGTGTGTACGCCATCCGTCATTTCTGACCATCAGATCTGCATCCAACGACTATGATGTAAGTCGTGGCATTTTTGCAACAAGACCCCCTCCTCTGCTCCAATTTGTAGAAACCCTTAGTATCTTGAAACCAACTACATCCCTCCCCACCTCATCAAAACAGCCACAAGGAATATATTTTGAGTGAAACCTAATCTGAGTATATTTTAGTGATATATACACCAAACTATAGTGTTTTTCTTTCAAGTTTGTGAACATGTATTATTCTATTTTGGATCCGTTTACAGCATGCAGGCACATTACTAGTATAGAAATATATCATGGTTCAAACATCATGTAACAATGAGAGGAAAACAGATATGGCAGAGCCTACTCATATTCTACCATAACACTTACTACAATTATCATATCAACTCTAAGCAATAACATGCATTGTTATAAGAATCACGGAAATGAGAGTAACATATAGCAATCATGAGGTTATACTCATAATATCTATTCTAACAATCATTAGATGCCAATTGTTCCCATATCAACTCTAACAATAACATGTGTGGTCATAAAAATCTAGGAAATGAGAGGAACATATAACAATTATGTGGTTATAGACATACTATATATTCTAAATTTGTAACAATGAACAGGCAGTCGTACTCTTAAGGTAAAGATGAGATGAGATAGAACAATTACACGACGATAGATTCCACCAGTATAGGCAGCCAACCTGTGCATCGACCGCATAGATGATGCCATCGTGCACTATAGCATCAGACAGAAATGTTGGGTGAAGAGGATCGACGATGAGCCATACCCATGTACGGCGACCGGATTCTAGATAGACTAACCCCATGTTGAACACGGCAATGAGCTTGTAATCCATGTAGTCTTGTGATGGTGTGGGCACTTCGCAGATTACAACCTTCGGCAAATAGTGGTGAGCCAAAAGCTCGGCAGCGTCTCGTCGCGTAATGGGCGGAGTGTGCGGCGGGCAGCGAGGCTCGATGGCGGCGGTATCCAACGATGGAAGGTGATCTCGTTTGGTGTAGGTATCCACGAGGCGCCACAGACTACCAAATTGGTGGATGAGGGCGATCGGTTAGCCTTCATGCCCGCCCGATGGTGGCGCGCATGAAGGGCGGTGGGCGGTAGTGGTAGCATGTCGAGGGCACCGACAACCTCCGTGGGATCGTCAAGTCGGTGTCTGGGCCACTGCGAGGATCGGGCATCGACAAGCGGGGTATCTTGAAAAAGCGGCGGTTGCAGATGAGTAGGCGGTACAAAGACACCAAGCATGCGGCAGACAGGCGGTCTTGAGCAGGTCCATCGATTACAGATTTGCTCCAAGAGAACATCGGGAGGAATTCAATCGCGACTCTGCGTGTCGATCGGATCTGCCATAGGGTTTTAGGGCGCTGATTGGTGGGGTTTTCGGTGCTGCGAGCCAGGGGAAGTGGATTGGGTGGGCGGCGAAGAAGATGGCGTGTGTGGCGGCGGTGACCGGGGGATATAGTGCTTGAGCTACCAAGGAAGATGGTGCTTGGTGAGGCGAGTAGTGGCGGGGAAATGGAGTGCGGCCGGCGATGGGGAAGAGAGGAGAAGAAGAAGAGAGGAGGAAGAAGAGTGAAAGGCGGGAAGAAAGTGCATTAAATCTTAATTCTACTAGTACTACTACCGGGATATACCGATGACATGTGGGTCTACCTCAAGAGGCCCATATGTCGAGTTAATAGTGGAGAGAGGTGCGTGAGTCGTATTTGGAGCGTGCTCACTGGCAAACATGATGGCGATCTTGGGTAAGGCTGATTTAGTAACACCAACACGCTGGTTCAACTTATTAATCAAGTGTCCCATCTGCTGTAGCGTGTATTGTCACTTCACTGTGAAGACTACTTGAATAGTTCTCTTTGACCGAGATAGGGAATAATGGATCGCCAAGACTTCCTATCTACAATATCCCTATGCCTCTACTCTCATCATGTCCAACAAGATGAAACATTGTCCAAGCCACCCGGCGCCAATAATGTAGGAGTACTTGTTGGGGAACGTAGCAGAAATTCAAAATTTTCTACGCATCACCAAGATCAATCTATGGAGATTCTAGCAACAAGAGGAAAGGAGAGTGCATCTACATACCCTTGTAGATCGCTAAGCGGAGCGTTCAAAGAAACGAGGTTGAAGGAGTCGTGCTAAATCGTGATCCAAATCACGGAGATCCTAGTGCGAGCAGACGGCACCTCCGTGTTCAACACACGTACAGCCGGTGGCGTCTCCCATGCCTTGATCCAGCAAGGAGAGAGGAGAGGTTGAGAAGACTCCATCCAGCAGCAGCACAATGGCGTGGTGGTAGTGGAGGCGTGGCAATCCCGAGGGGCCGCCAAGCACCAAGGGAGGAGGAGGAGGAGGAGGCGGGCTGCGCTGGAGAGGAGGCTCTCGTGTGTTATGGGCAGCCCATAGGCCTCATATATATAGGGAAGGGAGGGCTGCGCCCCTCTAGGGTTTCCACCCCTAGGGGTGGCGGCCAGCCTAGATGGGATCAAGGAGGCGGCCAGAGGGAGGGAGAGGGGCGCCCACTAGATGGGCCTTAAGGCCCATCTGAACTAAGGTTGCCCCTCCCACTCCCCATGCGCCTTGGGCCCCTTGTGGGCGCACCAGCCCCTTGGGGCTGGTTACCTCCACACTTGGCCCACGCAACCTTACAGGGCAGGTGGCCCCACTTGGTGGACCCCGGGACCCTCCGGTGGTCCCGATACATCCGATATCATAGAAACTTTTCCGGTGACCAAAACAGGACTTCCCATATATAAATCTTTACCTCCGGACCATTCGGAACTCCTCGTGGCGTCAGGATCTCATCCAGGACTCCAAACAACATTCGGTAACCACATACAAACTTCCTTTATAACCCTAAGCGTCCATGAACCTTAAGTGTGTAGACCCTACGGGTTCGGGAACCATCTTGAACATGACCGAGGCGTTCTCCGGTCAATAACCAACAGCGGGATCTGGATACCCATGTTGTCTCCCACATGTTCCACGATGATCTCATCGGATGAACCACGATGTCAAGGACTCAATCAATCCGTATACAATTCCCTTTGTCTAGCGGTATTGTACTTGCGAGATTCGATCGTCGGTATCCTATACCTTGTTCAATCTCGTTACCGGCAAGTCTCTTTACTCGTTCCGTAACACATCATCCGTGATCAACCCCTTGGTCACATTGTGCACGATATGATGATGTCCTACCGAGTGGGCCAGAGATACCTCTCCGTTTACGGAGTGACAAATCCGATCTCGATTCGTGCCAACCAGCAGACACTTTCGGAGATACCTGTAATGCACCTTTATAGCCACCCAGTTAGGTTGTGACGTTTGGTACACCCAAAGCATTCCTATGGTATCCGGGAGTTGCACAATCTCATGGTCTAAGGAAATGATACTTGACATTTAGAAAAGCTTTAGCATACGAACTACGATCTTTGTGCTAGGCTTAGGATTGGGTCTTGTCCATCACATCATTCTCCTAATGATGTGATCCGTTATCAACGACATCCAATGTCCATGGTCAGAAACCATAACCATCTATTGATCAGCGAGCTAGTCAACTAGAGGCTTACTAGGGACATGGTGTTGTCTATGTATCCACACATGTATTGCGGTTTCGGTCAATACAATTATAGCATGAATAATAAACAATTATCATGAACAAGGAAATATAATAATAACTAATTTATTATTGCCTCTAGGGCAAATTTCAACATCTCCCACTTGCACTAGAGTCAATAATCTAGTTCACATCGTCATGTGATTAACACGATAGGTCACATCGCCATGTGACCAAGACCCAAAGAGTTAGCTAGTGTCGTAAACTAGTTCACATCATCATGTGATTTAGACTCAATGAGTTACGAGGTTTGATCATGTTTTGCTTGTGAGAGGGTTTTAGTCAGCGGGTTTTAGTCAGCAGGTGCGAACCTTTCAGATCCGTGTGTGCTCATAATTCTCTATGTCATATTGTAAATGCTGCTTCCATGCTCCACTTGGAGCTATTCCAAATGGTTGCTCTACTATCGTGTCTGGTATCTCTACTCGAGCTACTCGGATAGGTGTTAAAGCTTACATCGGCGTAACCCTTTCGCCGAACTCTTTATCACCTCCATAATCGAGAAACATGTCCTTGTTTATTCCAAGGACAATTTTGACCATTGTCCAATGATCCATTCATGGATCATTCTTGTACTATAGTGACTCATGGCAAGGCACACTTCGATGCGGTACACAACATAGCATACTATAGAGCCTAAATGCGAAGCATAGGGGCGACCTTCGTCCTTTCTCTCTTTCTGCCGTGGTGAGCTTTTAACTCTTAACTTCATACCTTACATCTCAGGCAAGAACTCCTTCTTTGGTGATCCATCTTGAACACTTTCAAGATCATGTCAAAATATATGCTCATTTGAAAGTGCCATTAAGCATTTTTGATCTATCCTTATAGATCTTGATGCTCAATGTTCAAGTAGCTTAATCCAGGTTTTCCATTGAAAAACACTTTTCAAACATCCTATATGCTTTCTAGAAATTCTACATCATTTACGATCATCAATATGTCAACAACATATTGTTATCGAGAAATTCCATAATGCTCCACTCACTTCTTTGGAAATACAAGTTTCTCATAAACTTTGTATAAACCCAAAATCTTTGATCATCTCATCAAAGCGCACATTCCAACTCGAGATGCTTACTCCGGTCCTTAGAAGGATCATTGGTGCTAGCATACCTTTTAGCATCCTTAGGATTGACAAAACTATTACGATTGTATCACATACAACCTTTCCTCAAGTATAACGTCGAGAAACAATGTTTTGACATCCTATCGCAAGATTTCATCAATCATGCGATAATTGCTAATCAATTCAACGGACTCTTAGCATCGCTACGGTGAGAAAGCCTCACTGTAGTCAACTCCTTGAACTTGTGGAAAACATCTTTAGCGAGAAGTCGAGCTTTCTTAATGGTGATACTTACCATCACATGCATCTTCCTTTTAAAATCCATCTTTACCCAACGTCCTTCGACCATCAAGTATTTCTTCCAAAGTCATGGATCCTCTCTCGGATGTTATGGCCTTGAGCCATTAAATCGGAATCCGGGCCCACCATCGCTTCTTCATAACTCGTAGGTTCATTGTTGTCTAGCAACATGACCTTCAAAACAGGATCACCGTACCACTCGAAGCGATCGCATCCTTGTCACCCTCGAGTGCAGTAGTGACTTGATCCAAAACTTCATGATCACTATCATAAGCTTCGACTTCAATTGGTGTAGGTGCCACGGGAACAACTTCTGTGCCTGCTACACTAGTTGAAGTGATGGTTCAATAACCTCATCAAGTCTCCACCATCCTCCCACTCAACTTTTGAGAGCGAACTTTTCCTCGAGAAAGGACCCGATTCAAGAAACAATCCCTATTGCTTCGGATCTGAATTAGGAGGTATACCCAACTGTTTTGGGTGTCCTATGAAGATGTATTTTATCCGCTTTTGGGTTCGAGCTTATCAACACTGAAACTTTTCACATAAGCTCGCAGCCCCAAACTTTAAGAAAGCGACGACTTAGGTTTCTTTAAACCATAGTTCATACGGTGTCATCTCAGCGGAATTACGTGGTGCCCTATTTAAAGTGAATGTGGTTGTTTCTAATGCCTAACCCATGAGCGATAGTGGTAATCGATAAGAGACATCTGAGTGCGCACCATATCTAATAGGGTGCAACTATGATGTTCGGACACACCATCACACTATGGTGTTCGAGCGGTATTAATTGTGAAACAATTTGCACAATGTCTTAATTGTGTGCCAAAACTTCGTAAATCAGATATTCATCTCTATGATCATATCATAGACATTCTATCCTCTTGTCACGAAGATCTTAAACTTCAATCTGAAATTACTTGAACCATTCAATAGTTCAGACTTGTGTTTCATCAAGTAAATATACTCAACATCTACTCGAATCATCGTGAAGTAAGAACATAGCGATATTCCTTTGCATGCCTCGGCACTTATTGGACTGCACACATCAAAATGTGTTACTTCCAACAAGTTGCTATCTAGTTCCATCTTCTTTGAAACCGAGGCTTTTAGGTCATCTTGTCCATGTGGTATGATTTGCATATCTCAAGTGATTCAAAATCAAGTGATTCTAAGCGATCCATCGCATGGAGTTTCTTCATGCGTATGCACCAATAGACATGGTTAGCATGTCTCAAACTTTTCAAAAGCGAGTGAGTCAAAGATCCATCAACATGGAGCTTCTTCATGCGTTTACACCAATATGACTTACATGGCGATTGCCACAAGTAAGTGGTACTATCATTACTATCTTATACCTTTGGCATGAAAATGTGTATCACTATGATCGAGATTGAATAAACCATTCATTTAGGTGCAAGACCATGAAGGTATTATTCAAATAAGCAGAGTAACCATTATTCTCCTTAAATGAATAACCGTATTGCGATAGACATAATCAATCATGTCTATGCTCAGCATAAACACCAAATGACAATTATTTAGGTTTAATACTAATCTTGATGGTAGAGGGCGTGCGATGTTTGATCACATCAAACTTGGAAAACACTTCAACACATATCGTCGACTCACCTTTAGCTAGTCTCCGTTTATTCCGTAGCTCTTTTATTTTGAGTTACTAACACTTAGCAACGAACGGTATCTTAATACCACTGGTGCTACTAGGAGTACTAGAAAAGTACACATTAACATAATGTATATCAATATACTTCTATCGACCTTGCCAGCCTTCTCATCTACCAAGTATCTAGGGTAGTTCTGCTCGATGTCCGTTCCTTATTACGAAGCACTTAGTCTCGGGTGCAGGTTCAACCTTGGGTTTCTTCACTAGAGCAACAAGCTGATTTGCCGTTTCATGAAGTATTCCTTCTTGCCCTTGCCCTTCTTGAAACTAGTGGTTTCACCAACCATCAACAATTGATGCTCCTTCTTGATTTCTACATTCGCGGTGTCGAACATTGCGAATAGCTCAAGGATCATCATATCTATCCTGATATGTTATAGTTCATCACGAAGCTTCTAGCAGCTTGGTGGCAATGACTTTGGAGAAACATCACTATCTCATCGGAAGATCAACTCCCTCGATTCAAGTGATTGTTGCACTCGGACAATCGAGCACAAGCTCAACGATTGAGCTTTCTCCCTTAGTTTGCAGGCTAAGAAAATAGTCGGAGGTCTCATACCTCTTGGCGTGAGCACAGTCTGAAATCCCAATTTCAGCCCTCGAAGCATCTCATATGTTCATGACGTTTGAAAATGTCTTTGGTGCCTCTACTCTAAACCATTTAACTGAACTATCATGTAGTTATCAAAATGTGTATGTCCGATGTTAGCAACATCTACAAACAACGTTTGGGGTTCAACATCTTGGCGGTGCATTAAGGACATAAGCTTTCTCTGTCGCATAATCGCTCTTTGTCAACTTTCAACTATATTTTCTCTAGGAACATATCTAAGCAGTGGAACTAAAGCGAGATTACGACATAATTTGCAAAAGGTCTTTTGACTATGTTCAAGATAATTAAGTTCATCTTATGAACTCCCACTTAGATAGACATCCCTCGGTCATCGGTGATTACATGATCCGAGTCAACTAGGCCGTGTCCGATCATCACGTGAGACGGACTAGTCATCATCGGTGAACATCTTCATGTTGATCGTATCTACTATCGACTCATGCTCTACCTTCGGTCTCCGTGTTCGAGGCCATATCGCACATGCTAGGCTGTAAGTTAACCCCAAGTGTTTTTCTTGTGTAAATCTGTCTTACACCGTTGTATGTGAGCGTAAGAATCCATCACACCCGATCATCACGTGGTGCTTAGAAGCGACGAACTGTAGCAGCAGTGCACGGTCGGGGAGAACACTTCTTGAAATTTGTGTAAGGGATCATCTTATTTACTACCGTCGTTCTAAGTAAACAAGATGCATAAACATGATAAACATCTCATGCAATCAAATAGTGACATGATATGGCCAATATCACTTTGCTCCTTTTGATCTCCATCTTCGGGGCTCCATGATCATCATCGTCACCGGCATGACACCATGATCTCCATCATCATGATCTCCATCATCGTGTCTTCATGAAGTTGTCTGCCAACTATTACTTCTACTACTATGGCTACGGTTAGCAATAAAGTAAAGTAATTACATGGCGTTGTTTAATGACACATGGTCATACAATAAATAAAGACAACTCCTATGGCTCCTGCGGTTGTCATACTCATCGACATGCAAGTCGTGAATCCTATTACAAGAACATGATCAATCTCATACATCACATATCATTCATCACATTCTTCTTGGCCATATCACATCACATAGCATACCTGCAAAAACAAGTTAGGCGTCCTCTAATTGTTGTTTGCATGTTTTACGATGGCTGCTATGGGTTTCTAGCAAACGTTTCTTACCTCATAAAACCACAGCGTGATATGCCAATTGCTATTTACCCTTCATAAGGACCCTTTTCATCGAATCCGTTCCGACTAAAGTGGGAGGCGGCACCGCTAGCCACCTTATGCACCAAGTGCATGTCGGTCAGTGGAACTTGTCTCACGTGAAATGCGTGTAAGGTCGGTCCGGGCGCTTCATCCCACAATACCGTCGAAACAAGATTGGACTAGTAATGATAAGCATATTGAACATTATCAGCGCCCACAACTACTTTGTGTTCTACTCGTGCAAAGAATCTATGCATTAAACCTAGCTCGATACCCTTTGTTGGGGAGCGTGGCAGAAATTCAAAATTTTCTCGCATCACCAAGATCAATCTATGGAGATTCTAGCAACAAGAGGAAGGAGAGTGCATCTACATACCCTTGTAGATCGCTAAGCGAGCGTTCAAGAAACGAGGTTGAAGGAGTCGTACTCGTCGTGATCCAAATCACCGGAGATCCTAGTGCGAGCAGACGGCACCTCCGTGTTCAACACACGTACAGCCGGTGGCGTCTCCCATGCCTTGATCCAGCAAGGAGAGAGGAGAGGTTGAGAAGACTCCATCCAGCAGCAGCACAGCGGCGTGGTGGTAGTGGAGGGCGTGGCAATCCCGAGGGCCGCCAAGCACCAAGGAGAGGAGGAGGAGGAGGCGGGGCTGCACGGGAGGAGGCTCTCGTGTGTTATGGGCAGCCCATAGGCCTCATATATATGGGGAAGGGAGGGCTGCGCCCCTATGGGGTTTCCACCCCTAGGGGTGGCGGCCAGCCTAGATGGGATCAGGGGAGGCGGCCAGAGGGAGAGAGAGGCGCCCACTAGATGGGCCTTAGGCCCATCCGAACTAAGGTTGCCCTCCCCTCCCCATCGCCTTGGGCCCCTTGTGGGGCGCACCAGCCCCTTGGGGCTGGTTCCCTCCACACTTGGCCCTGTATACAGGGCAGGTGGCCCCACTTGGTGGACCCGGGACCCTCCGGTGGTCCGTACATTCCGATATCGCCAGAAACTTTTCCGGTGACCAAAGCAGGACTTCCCATATATAAATCTTTACCTCCGGACCATTCCGGAACTCCTCGTGACGTCCGAGGATCTCATCGGGACTCGAACAACATTCGGTAACCACATACAAACTTCCTTTATAACCCTAGCATCGCCAGACCTTAAGTGTGTAGACCCTACGGGTTCGGGAACCATCTTGAACATGACCGAGGCGTTCTCGGTCAATAACCAACAGCGGGATCTGGATACCCATGTTGGCTCCACATGTTCACGATGATCTCATCGGATGAACCACGATGTCAAGGACTCAATCAATCCGTATACAATTCCCTTTGTCTAGCGGTATTGTACTTGCCGAGATCGATCGTCGGTATCCTATACCTTGTTCAATCTCGTTACCGGCAAGTCTCTTTACTCGTTCGTAACACATCATCCGTGATCAACCCCTTGGTCACATTGTGCACGATATGATGATGTCCTACCGAGTGGGCCGAGATACCTCTCCATTTACGGGTGACAAATCCGATCTCGATTAGTGCCAACCGCAGACACTTTCGGAGATACCTGTAATGCACCTTTATAGCCACCCGATTCGTTGTGGCGTTTGGTACACCAAAGCATTCCTACGGTATCCGGGGTTGCACAATCTCATGGTCTAAGGAAATGATACTTGACATTTAGAAAAGCTTTAGCATCTGAACTACGATCTTTGTGCTAGGATTAGGATTGGGTCTTGTCCATCACATCATTCTCCTAATGATGTGATCCCGTTATCAACGACATCCAATGTCCATGGTCAGGAAACCATAACCATCTATTGATCAACGAGCTAGTCAACTAGAGGCTTACTAGGGACATGGTGTTGTCTATGTATCCACACATGTATTGCGGTTTCCGGTCAATACAATTATAGCATGAATAATAAACGATTATCATGAACAAGGAAATATAATAATAACTAATTTATTATTGCCTCTAGGGCATATTTCCAACAGTACTAGTAGTACTTTGTGTCAAACTTTGACCATCTATTTAACTAATAAAATGTTAATGCATGTCACCAAAAATCATATCAATGGATTCATATTTGAACATAGTTTTTAATGGTATAGTTTTTTATGACATGCATTGACACTTTGTTAGTTAAATTCTGATCAAAATTTTACACTAAATGCGAAGGGACCGATAAACCAGGGCGGAGGTTTATATATAGGTCAATAAAAGTCTGATCCTATCTACGGTATAGGGATCGCGAAGACTTCCTATCTACAGTATCCCTATGCCTATACACCCAGGCCCCTCCCAATGCCTTGTACAGGTGCTAAGGCTGCCATGTAGGCAAAAAGTCTGATGTGGCAAGGTAATTAAGAGGAGAGATAAGTGTGGTGACCCCAGTACTAAGCGCGAGAACCGGCATCGTATCATCCCCACTATCTTTTGCCTTTACTTATTTTAGTTCGATATTTTGCTTTAGATGAATAAAAATTTAGTTTGATCCTTTCTTTTCGAGAGTTTGCTTAGTGATCTATCCTAGTAATCGTGTGCGAGATATATAATAAAATTTAGTTTGATTTTTTGCTTCTTTACTTTCATGTTGAAATAAAAATAAAGGAAATAAATAAAAGGAAAGGAAATAAATTAAAAAGATCATATGCTAATCTTATGGTAGATGATGACACAACATAAGGAAAAGTATAAGTAGAAAAATTTATTAGAGATTGACAAACATAACATTAGTCAATGATGCAACTCATGAAACAATTAATAAGGAAGAAGATTCACATATAAATATACTATCCTAGAAATCTTTTGTGATTGTGAGCCCCCATCAAAATATTATATGCCAAAATTGTTGACGTTGGACAAGGAAGACAACTTAATGATTTATGTTTGTACATATTCACATAGAAGTCATATTGTTATAGATCCTTAAACATGTGGTGCTTGCCCCCCATCTTTGCTAGCCAAAAATTCCGCACCAAGTAGAGATACTACTTGTGCATCCAAAAACCCTTAAACCCAAATCTTATTCTCAAGAGTCCACCATACCTACCTAGGGATTAAGCAAGACCCCTCAAGTAAGTTGTCATCGGTGCAATAAGGCAATAAAAATTGCTTCAAAAAGTGTGAGATCATTTAGTGTAAGAGAAAATTGAGCATTGTACGAACTTGTGATGGTGAAGAATAAAAGCGACAGACTGCGTAATAAAGGCTGCCATCACAAGGGGCAATACGACTTGACATTCTTTTCCACTAAGGGGTTGAGCATACACAAAAATAAGCGCATGGCAACCTCTGCTTCCCTCTGTGAAGGGTCTATCTTTTACTTTTATGTATTTAATTTTATGCAAAGTGAGGGAGTTCTGGATTAGGGGGTGTCCGGATAGCCGGACTACCATCATCAGCCGAACTATCATCTGCCGGACTATCATCATCGACCGGACTCCAAGACTATGAAGATACAAGATTGAAGACTTCTCCCGTGTCGGATGGGACTTTCCTTGGCGTGGAAGGCAAGCTTGGCGATCTGGATATGTAGATCTCCTACCATTGTAACCGACTCTATGTAACCCTAGCCCTCTCCGGTGTCTATATAAACGGATGGCTCTAGTCCGTAGGACATCATCATCATCAACAACCCTTACAATCATACCATAGGCTAGCTTCTAGGGTTTAGCCTCCTTGATCTCGTGGTAGATCCACTCTTGTAAACATCCACAATATCAATATCAATCGAGCAGGGCGTGAGGTTTTACCTCCATCAAGAGGGCCCGAACACAGGTAAAACATCGTGTCCCTTGTCTCCTGTTACCATCCGCCTAGATGCGATTCGGGACCCGTACCGAGATCCGCCGGTTTGACACCGACATTGGTGCTTTCATTGAGAGTTCCTCGTAGCCGTCACCGATAGGCGTGATGGCCTCTTCAATCGATAACAGCGCAATCTGGGTGAGACTTTTCTCCCGGACAGATCTTCGTATTGGCGGCCGCCGCTGCGGGCCAACTTCGCTTAGCCATCTGGAAGCGAATCAGCTTCGCCCTGGCCATCGAGTCAGGTTTGGAAGCCTAAACTTCACGGCCGATATCGCGGAGACTTGATCTTGATGGATCGAGCCACATCGGCGTGCAGCGTTGTCACGATGGGCATGACTTAACTCTGCGCGGACAGCACCTTGGAGGCCGCTGCGAGTCGCTCCGACCCATAGTCCGGGCGATCGCTCGGATCGAGGGCGGATGGCTGGACACCGCCTCGGGAGCCGCAACTCCTCTGGCGATGGGCGAACACTTACCTTGTCCGCATAAAGCTCATGACTCAGTGCGGACTCTGCGGACTCGAACCTCCTGCGCCCCGCGGTCGAATCCGATTGGGCGCCGATCATGAATTCACCGCTGCGGACACCTTCGGCACTCGCCCTTGGCGATATCATAAATCACTGAAGCATCTCGCTATCCGGAGAGCCCAGGCGAACTACGGCGGGGCGGTGGGGCAGCGGACGGCGAAGAAATTGAGCCCACCGACCACCCGCCGTAGCCACCGTCGATGATTTAACGGCGTACTCGACTCGACTCGAAGACATCGGCGATATGGGCGGCGATGCGGAGACTACAAGAACCGTGCCTCGGAGACCTTTGAAGACTACCTAAATCATGTGACATATACATGGTGGACACCCCAAAAGATGTGGACGGCAAAAGAAGCGGCGGAGCCGATTCCTTAAAGAAACAGCCCAAGCGCCCGGCGTCGTGGCGCGCTCTAAATCCGCCACGGCAAGAATGGAATTCCGACACAAGAGATAATAACACCCAGAAAGTGCGAAGACAACTCCCTCGGCCACGATCCAGCGGGAGGAGGCAGAAGCAAGCCCTCACGAGAGGCGGCGGGCGAAGAGGTCGAGGATGACAATTACTTACCTCCCTCCGGAGGCGAGGCAAGCCTCGGCGGCAGCAAGTCGTCGTGCTGAGGATCCCGTCGAACAAGAGCGTTTGAGCAGGCTAATGGCCACGACAAACAGCCTAAAGAAAAAGCAGCAACAACTTCAAGCTGATCAAGACCTCTTGGCCGACGGATGGACCGAGGTCCTTGCGGCGAAAAGTATGAACTCGAGCGCCCCTCAAAAGTTACCCAAAGCAAGTTGCTCCCCGATTAGAGGAGGAGGCATACAAACTGCATCACTAGCGCTGTCTGGCGGACCGGCCACCTCGTGGCGCGCGCGGCGTGCAAGCCCTCCACCAAAACCGTACCCGGCATCGCTCAAAAAGCATGAAGCCACGGGGAGCGCGGACTTGCGGGATATATTGGAGGACAAGGCAAGACAATCCAGATCTATCTATGGATCACGTGGGCGCCCCAAGACCCACAGCGAATACCGTCGCGCGGATATAACTACTCGGCCGGGCGAACACAGCGAACAACGCTCTCTCGAGCTACGTCGCGATATTGCTCAATCTGAGCGCGCACCCACTATGCTTCAGCGGCGAAGTAATGGATCATCAAATCCTGAAGGGTTTAAACCCGTTAACATCGAATCCTCGATGTCACAACAGACCCAGCGGTTTGGATTGAGATTATCTTCTCCATATACACATGGCCCATGGCGGCAATCTTCACGCCATCAAATATCTCGCTCAAGCTTAAAGGACCAGCTCGGCATTGGCTTAACAGCCTCCCGAGAGTCAATTGGATCTTTGGGAAGACACGGAAGCCGCATTCCTCGACAACTTCGAGAACGCGTATGTGCGACCACGGACCTTGAATGACCTAAGCCACATAATCCAGCACCGGACGAATCGGCGAGGCAATTACAGACACGGTTCTTAACAAGAAAAATCAAATCGTCATTGTCCGGATCACGAGGCCCTCGCTGCCTTCAAACATAACATCATGACAGTGGCTGGCGGCACCTAGGGCGGGGAAGCCAAAATCCATGGCAGCCCTCACATCACTCATGACCGCTTACATGCGGGAGAGGATACTGGCTGGCTCGCGATAACAACCTCGGCAAAAGCTGGCGGTCCGGATACCAAGGACCGCAATGGCAGGTTGTGTCGAAACAAAACAAGCGCCGCGTGCTGGCGGCGGCAATGAGGATCTGGCGTCAGCGCCCGGTTCGAGGCTCAAGCCGGTCAGCGGAAGAAGCCATTTAAAGAACCACTCGGGCCCGTCCAATTTGGACGAATACTCGACCGCTCTGTCAAATACATGGAACCCCGAAAAGCCAGCTAACCACACCAGAGATTGTTGGGTATTCAAGCGGCGAGCAAATTGTCGCCAGCAGTGACAAGGGGCTACGGTGATAGCGAGGAAGAGACCCGGCCGCCCGAATAACGAGAGGACAAAGGATTCCTCCCTCAAGTTGGACGGTAAACATGATATCATAGCGCATATTCCCAAGAGGGGCGAGCGTGCACTAAAGGGCGTATCTGCGATGGAGCGTCGCCCCAAAATTCAACCCATGGTCCTCTTGCCCGATCACTTTCGATCGAAGAGACCATCCGACCGATATCCGCCATGGCGGATTCGCGCGATGGTTTTGGACCCAATCGTTGATGGATTTCACCTCACGAGAGTCGATGGGCGGCGGCGATGCTGAACCTGCTTTATCGGGATCTGTGCGCCAAGATGGGCATAGACCCTTCAAGGATTAAACCTACAAAGACAACCTTCAAAGGCGTCATACCGGTGTCGAGGCCAATTATGCAGGCTCGATTACCTTTGGAAGTGGTCTTGGATCCCGGATAATTTCGAGCGAGGAGTTACTCTTGACATAGTCCCGTTCATGGCGGCTATCACGCTCTGCTCGGATGAACGCGTTTGCAAAATTCAGCAGCGGTGCCGCATTATACATACCTTAAGCTCAAGATGCTAGGCCCTCGTGGAGTCATCACGGTCAATGGAAACACGGGCGCTCCCTCGAGCGGAGGAACATACAGCGGCTCTGCGGCGGAAATCTGAGCAGCCTTTTACGGCAATTCTCGAGTCCGGCCGTTAAGCGACCGGACCGACCAACAGCGCGGAGCAACATCAACCAAGACCACAGCACGTTCGAAGCGCAGCGTAGCAATGCGGCCTCAACCCACCCTCGCAAAATTGTAAGACAAACTCTCCGCGTACATAATTATGCCTTGGAGATACCATGGGCATAGGGGAAAGGCACAACCACAAGAGACCACAGTGCGGTTCGACCACACCGGGGCTCCCAAGTGTGTCGCTCTTTTTTCTTTTATTTTTCTCTTTTTATACAGAACTCTATCCGGCGACGACCCTGCCGAACTCATGATGCAACAGCCAGGGAAGGACAAAGGCTGCGACGAACACTTAGGTGGTCTCCATCACGAGCATTAAATTTGTTAAATACAAACATTCCGCGGCCTAGCCCTGCAGGGAGATGCCTTTAATTCGTCCAACCCCTTGCTTTCCGCACTATTTGTATCATTCCGCACTCATAGCATATTTTCTCGAATAAAATGCAGCACTTTTTTTCCTATAATTGCATTATCTTATATATACATATATGTTCATTTACGACATGTTGCATCCGTACATTCTGGTACGGCCAAATACACCGGGGGCTTATGTTCTCCGCATTATGGTGTGATAAAGTCCGCACACTTTCACAAGTGCGGCACCCCGAACTTATAGCATTATATGAATCGGCTCGAATCATGTCTTGGGTCAATAATTGGGTTTGCCGGCTCCCATGTTTGGCACCTTACGTTTAGTTCTATCGGCTAAGGTATGCTGGGAGAACCACTGCGATTGCGCCCGGTTGAGCAGGTTAATGCCTCGATGGAAAGCTAAAACTATTTGTCATGATAAAGGCGAGAGACTGGTCGCTGTTAGAGAGGTCCTTCGGGTCATAAAGACCTCGCGGCTTGAGCAAAGTTCAGATTATGTCCGGCGAAGGCGTGGATAGCGCCCAATTCGGTCCTCCGAATACTAGGGAGCTTCATGAAATTTAAAATTATAGAATTCTATGGCTAAGTGAGAGTGTTCAAGCACTATAAGTCCGGTTGCCTTGTTACGTTGTGTTGGCGCCTCCTAGATGGACCCAAAAATGGGAACAAGAATGCTCAAGTTTATCCGAACACCCGAGCACTTTCGTGGCATGGGGGCTGAAGCCGACGACTTGCCATCTCTCAGATTTAATAAGCGGCCGCCTGAAGGTAATATTTTAAATTAACAAGCGTTGCTTAGCGCATATGAACAAAGTTTTCAGCGCGCGAGGATAACACATTGCGAATTTACTCAATAATTACATCCACAGGGCACTCATCCGCAATCTTGCGGGCACCCTTCAAGACAGTCTTATAGTACATTTCAGCGTACAATGTTCCTTGCCCGCTGGTGGCGCGTCGATGATTAGCTTCTCCCCATCCAGCTTGCCCCAATGCACCTTTCTTGGCGGGCAAGGGCCCGGCAGCACCTTCAATACTGGCGGGCGCTTGATAACCTCACCCGAGGCACGCATCCACCAACCGTCGCCGCGAGGCGAAGTAGCTCCGGGCATGGCCTCTCGAGGCCACAGCCGGACTATGAGGCCCTTCATAACCTGCTTTCGGCCACCTTGTGAAGCTCGACCAGGTGGATGGCGGTCTCGACATCTTGAGACGAAGACCTTCTCCTTGAGCTCCCTCCTCGGCTCGGTAGAATCGGTGACATCGAGACCGCTGCTGAGGCAGATCTGCAAGCATACAGAGAGCTCTGAATTCGGGTAAGTAACACGTAATTTACATTCACATGCTTGCTTTGCATGAAAAATGCCTTACTCGCCGCTATCTTCCTCATCAACTCAACCTCTGAAGGGACTTATGGGCCTCGGCCTTGGCGGTTTGGCACTTTCGAGGCGAGGCAAGCTCGGACTCTCGAGTCTTTGAGTCACGCTCCAAACTCTCATGCTTTTCCATGAGGCACAGGCTCTTGCTTGGCTCACCGCCACCGCGCCTCCTGCTTTTCTCGCTCTGCCTGCTCCGTGGCGCATTGCGTTCGACGCGGAACCACGGCCTCCTTGAGGCCGCCACCTCGTTCGTGGCCCTGCAGTACCCATGTTATCCTTGTTATTTTTGTTGCAACCTAAATCCTTTTACATGGTACAAGTTCAAAGTGGTGTTACTCACCTTCTTTGTCTGGAGCTGCTTCTGGGCGGCCGAGCTCTTGCTCGGACCGCTCGAGCTCTGCTTCCAGCACCGACCTCCATGATTAGTCGGCGAGAGGTCGGCGCAACTTTGCAACCCATATTGACATAATTTTTTATCAACCCTGCGAATATCTTCTTTTTTCAGATCCTTAGTCGGCTTTTCTTTCCGAACACGAACCGAGCATCGAGGCTCTGTCTATCGGTATTACATTGCAATTTAACTTCTTACCTCAAAGCACGATAGAAGGCTCTGCGAGCCGGTCAGCCCGCTCTTGGCGAGCTGCACCATCTGGATCACCGCACTCATAATAGTGCGGTGTTCTTCCTCGATGGGCGCTCTGCGGCGCCTCAACAAATTACCGGCGCCTCGGTTGGGCGGAAGCCGCCCGGCGTCCGCAGTTTGCCCGCCGTTGAAGGGCGCCCGGCGGACTCTGGAACCACTGCGGGTTCGATGTGGAGTCGGCGCAAAGTCGGGAGGGCGCCTTGTGGCGCCGGGCCTCCCCGATGGGTCCCTTCTTGGGATCCCACCTCGGCGTCCTCGGTGTCGCGAGGTGGAGGCGGTCGGGATGGAGTCTACATCCGGCGGAGACCAGCGACCCGCTTCGATGAAGCGGGGAGATCATCACTGGCGGACTACAGGCAGCATGCGGCATCGAGAATGACACTATGTGGCCGAGAAAAGAAATTATAAATCATTGAGGAATCCGGATACTTACGATCTCGCGGAGGCTGGCCCTTGAAGGCCATTCTTCCTGCCAGCGTTGATGTTGGCGGGCTGTCTGAGAATAGTCCTTCCCTCTTGGACCCTTGGCCTCCCTGTTGGGAAGCCTTCCTCTTCCTCTTTCCCTCCTCAGGAGAGAGTCCTCTTCCTCCTCCTCATTTTGGGAGAGTCCGCCCCAGTCGTCGGACACTGAAAGCAGGAGCTCTTCGAGCACCGTGGCCTCCTTCTTGGCCTTCTTCTCGGCACCACGTGCGGTGCGGAACCAGCAACCTC
This sequence comes from Aegilops longissima, assembly GCA_021605205.1. Classification (NCBI taxonomy): domain Eukaryota; kingdom Viridiplantae; phylum Streptophyta; class Magnoliopsida; order Poales; family Poaceae; genus Aegilops; species Aegilops longissima. The sequence continues at coordinate 34,566 of JAHIAM010002934.1, forward strand.
GCTAGGCGGCGTCTCTGGATTTTCGGCATAGGGCGGACAAGTAATTTGCTCCACTTTCCTCATCCAGTCTGTCAAAGGAAAGGAAATTAAAACCGCATAGAGTCAAACTATGAAAAACAAGTGTCCGTAAAGGGTAGAATCACTTACCTCGTCGGCTTGGCGCTGGCGAAATCCGCGATCTTGATCGCGGATGCGAAACCGGCGCCCTTGAACAGCAAAACTTCGGGGCCGCCGCCCATGTGCAAGTCCTGTGGCTCGGTGATATAGAACCACCCGATTGCCACCCACAGCGGATTCCACGAAGGCCTTGAACCAAAGGGCATTGGGCATCTTGCCCAACATGGTGCCTCCGCACTCCGGCAGAGTGCCCTTCACTACCTTGACTTGACATTGAAGGTCTTGAGCCACAAGCGAAGTGGGGCTGGATGCGGAGGAAGGCCTCGCCTACGACGATAAACACCGAGATGTTGAGGATGAAGTTGGCGCGGATCATGAAATCCAGGCCGTAGTAGAACGCAGGCCCCGGACAAAGGGATGTAGTGGAAAGCCCGATCCAGCGGAGGAAGTGGGGAAGAAAGCGACCCTCTCATGGGGCTGGGGGTGGGGATGAGCTGCCCCTCGTCGGGCAGCCGTTGCCTGATATCGCGGAAAGGTATCCGGCGCCGCGCGGATTGGCGATGTGCTCCTCCTTAGCGGTGGAGGCCAACCATTTACCTCCCTCCGGACATGGTCGGAGAAGGTTGAGAGCGAGATCTTGTGAACTTGGGCGCTGGAGCTCAGTCTTGTGGAGATGGATAAGCAAAGGAGGAAGAAGGCGTGGGTGAGAAGGTGAATCCTTATCCCTTATATGGTGAGGCGAAGTCTTCGCGTCCCCACCGGCTGGTAAAACTTCGCTTATCCCCAAGCGTCACCATCAATGGCGGTTGGGTTACCGCCCGTATTGATGAGAATCCCGGATTAAGGAAACACGATCTCTGCTTGACAAGGCGTGCCAAGGAAACCGCTTAGCTAAATCTGTTGAGGTGGTAAAGTAAAAACAATTGAGTAATGGCTTGGTAGTGGTGTGGCGTCATGCCACAAAAAGCGTCGACAGATTGAACTTGTGTATATATTATTATTCTCTCTACGGTGGAATGTGGAACTTATTTTGCGAGCGGACACTATCTGGTGTTCACAATCTTCTATCATTGGAGGAGGAACCCGCCTTGCAATGCCAAGCAACATATCTGCGCTGAACTTATCGTCATTGAATCCTGGTTCAGGGAGCTCTTGAGGAGTCTGGATTAGGGGTGTCCGGATAGCGGACTACCATCATCGGCCGAACTATCATCTGCGGACTATCATCATCGACGGACTCCAAGACTATGAAGATACAAGATTGAAGACTTCTCCCGTGTCCGGATGGGACTTTCCTTGGCGTGGAAGGCAAGCTTGGCGATCTGGATATGTAGATCTCCTACCATTGTAACCGACTCTATGTAACCCTAGCCCTCTCCGGTGTCTATATAAACCGGATGGCTCTAGTCCGTGGGACATCATCATCATCAACAACCCTTACAATCATACCATAGGCTAGCTTCTAGGGTTTAGCCTCCTTGATCTCGTGGTAGATCCACTCTTGTAAACATCCACAATATCAATATCAATCGAAGCGGGGCGTGGGGTTTTACCTCCATCAAGAGGGCCGAACCTAAACATCATCCCCTTGTCTCCTGTTACCATCCGCCTAGGCATGCGAGTTCGGGACCCCCTACCGAGACCCGCGGTTTGACAACGACACAAAGAGTCAAAGTTTTCTCTCTATTCCTTTTATTTTCTCCTTTGTCCAAGCACCATGTGGTGAGGAAGATCTAGGCACATATGTCAAGCTGAATATGGGTAGCATGAGTTATTATTATTGACATCACCCTTGAGGTGAATACGTTGGGGGCGAAACTATAAGCCCCTATATTTCTATGTGTCCAGTTGAAACGTTTTGTTCATGTGTATGCGGTGAGTGTTAGCAATCATAGAAGACTATATGATGGTTGAGTATGTGGACTTGCCTAAAGGCTCCGATACGTAACCCTTCCTGAAAAGATGATGAATTATAGTTCCAAAGTTGACTAAGAACATAGTTTGTTGTTTTCTAATAGAGTTTTTGCTTTATACTTCAATTGTGTGATGAGCGTGTCACTTGTTCATGAGAAGTCTATGATAAAAGTTCTATGATAAAAGCCTTATGTTTAAATTTGTTGTTGTTATAATAATCAACATGATGCTTCTATGTACACACTTTTTATCGACACCTCTCTCTCAAAGCATGTGGACATGTTTTATGATTTGATTTAAGCTTGAGGACAAGCGAGGTCTAAGCTTGGGGAGTTGATCGTCCATTTTGCATCATGTTTTTCTCTGTTGTTTATGATGTTTTATGCATAATAATGCTTTTTGTAGTAATTCTAATGCCTTTTCTCTCATAATATGCAAGGTACACACAAAGAGGAGAATTCGGTGGCTGGAAATCTGGACTGGAAAAGCTAAATCCGCTACCTATTCTGCACAACTCCAAACAAGCTGAAACTTTACACAGAATTTTTATGGAATATATGAATAATATTGGAGCAAATAAGTACCAGAGGGGGCCCACCAGGTGGGCACAAACCACCTGGGCGCGCCAGGGAGCCCAGGCGCGCCCTGGTGGGTTGTGCTCACCCAAGCCCACCTCTGGTGCCCATCTTCTAGTATATGTCATTTTGACCTAGAAAAAAAATAAGGAGAGGACTTTCGGGATGGAGCGCCGCCGTCTTGAGACGGAACTTGAGCAGGAGCACTTTTGCCCGGAGGGGGAAATCATCGTCATCATCATCACCAACAACTCTCCCATCTTGGGGAGGGCAATCTCCATCAACATATTCAACAGCACCATCTCATCTCAAACCCCAGTACATCTCTTGTGTTGAGTCTTGTTACCGGAACTACAGATTGGTGCTTGTGGGTGACTAGTAGTGTTGATTACATCTTGTAGTTGATTACTGTATGGTTTATTTGGTGGAAGATTATACATTCAGATCCATTATGCTATTTAATACCCCTCTGATCTTGAGCATGATTATCATTTGTGAGTAGTTACTTTTGTTCTTGAGGTCATGAGAGAAATCATGTTGCAAGTAATCATGTGAACTTGATGTGTGTTTGATATTTTGATAGTATATATGTTGTGATTCCCTTAGTGGTGTCATGTGAACGTCGACTACATGACACTTCATCATATTTGGGCCTAAGGGAATGCATTGTGGAGTAGTTAATAGATGATGGGTCGCGAGAGTGACAGAAGCTTAAACCCTAGTTTATGCGCTATTCCGTAAGGGACGATTGGATCCAAAAGTTTAATGCTATGGTTAAAATTTATTCTTAATACTTTTCTCGTAGTTGCGGATGCTTGCGAGAGGGTTAATCATAAGTAGGAGGTTTGTTAAAGTAAGAACAACACCTAAGCACCGGTCCACCCACATATAAAATTATCAAAGTAGCGAACACAAATTGAATCAACATGATGAAAGTGACTAGATGAAATTCCCGTGTACCCTCAAGAACGCTTTTCTTATTATAAGAGACCGTTTTGGCCTGTCCTTTGCGTCAAAAGGATTGGGCTACCTTGCTGCACTTTTGCTACTATTATCATTACTTGCTCATTACAAAATATCTTGCTATGAAACTACTCTGTTACTTACAATTTCAGCACTTGCAGACATTACCTCGCTGAAAACCACTTGTCATTTCGGTCTGCTCCTCGTTGGGTTTGGCACTCTTACTTATCGAAAAGAGCTACAATTGATCCCCTATACTTGTGGGTCATCACCTAGCAAGCCAATATGCAGTAAAATTTTAGTCTACATTACTACCCCCTTAGAACTTCCTCCAAATATTTACAAAAGAGCGATGAATGCCCTTTGTTTGCCACCAAAAATAGGCAATGCTTGCCACTTGATGCCTTGTTTGGCATCATATGAACTAGTCATTAAGTTACATCCCTCTAGGCCTTTACAAAAAAATGTCACTGGCAACAGCGAGCTAATCAGGGAGCAGGTTGATACATCTCCGTCGTATCTACTTTTCCAAACACTTTTGCCCTTGTTTTGGACTCTAACTTACATGATTTGAATGGAACAAACCCCGACTGACGCTGTTTTCAGCAGAATTGCCATGGTGTTATTTTTGTGCAAAAATAAAAGTTATCGGAATGACCTGAAACTTCACGGAGATTATTTTTTGAATTAATAAAAATTACTCGTGAAAGAATCAAGGCCAGGGGGCCCACAGCCTGTCCACGAGGGTGGGGGCGTGCTTACCCCCTGGGCGCGCCCCCTGCCTCGTGGGCCCCCTGGTGCTCCGCCGACCTCAACTCCAACTCTATATATTCACGTTTGGGGAGAAAAAATCAGGGAGAAGGATTCATCACGTTTTACGATACGGAGCCGCCGCCAAACCCTAATCTCTCTTGGGAGGGCTGATCCGAAGTCCGTTCGGGGCTCCGGAGAGGGGGATCCGTCGCCGTCGTCATCATCAACCATCGTCCATCACCAATTTCATGATGCTCACCGCCGTGCGTGAGTAATTCCATCGTAAGCTTGCTGGACGGTGATCCAGATGAGATTTATCATGTAATCGAGTTAGTTTTGTTAGGGTTTGATCCTAGTATCCACTATGTTACGAGATTGATGTTGCTATGACTTTGCTATGCTTAATGCTTGTCACTAGGGCCGAGTGCCATGATTTTAGATCTAAACCTATTATGTTTTCATGAATATATGTGAGTTCTTGATCCTATCTTGCAAGTCTATAGTGACCTATTATGTGTTATGATCCGTTAACCCCGAAGTGACAATAATCGGGACCATTACCGGTGATGACCGTAGTTTGAGGAGTTCATGTATTCACTAAGTGTTAATGCTTTGGTCGGTACTCTATTAAAGGAGGCCTTAATATCCCTTAGTTTCGGTAGTACCCGCTGCCACGGGAGGGTAGGACAAAAGATGTCATGCAAGTTCTTTTCCATAAGCATGTATGACTATATTCGGAATACATGCCTACATTACATTGATGAATAGGAGCTAGTTCTGCGTCACCCTATGTTATAACTATTACATGAGGAATCGCATCCGGCATAATTCTCCATCACCGATCCAATGCCTACGAGCTTTCCACATATTGTTCTTTGCTTATTTACTTTTCCGTTGCCACTGTCACAATTACTACAAAACTATCACTATTACTTTTGCCGTTGTTACCGTTACTTCCATACTACTTTGCTACTAAATACTTTGCTGCAGATATTAAGTTATCCAGGTGTGGTTGTATTGACAACTCAACTGCTAATACTTGAGAATATTCTTTGGCTCCCTTTGTGTCGAATCAATAAATTTGGGTTGAATACTCTACCCTCGAAAACTGTTGCGATCCCCTATACTTGTGGGTTATCAAGACTATTTTATGGCGCCGTTGCCGGGGAGCATAGCTTTATTCTTTGAGTCACTTAGGATTTATATCTGCTGATCACTATGAGGAACTTGAAGGCAGAAAACCAAAATTTATCCCTCAACTACGAGGGAGGTAAGGAGCGCCATCTAGCTCGCACTTGATTCAACACATTTTGAGTAAACTTGCGACACCTAAACCTACTTCTGCTGTTAATTATGATATGCCGCATGTTATTGATGATGCCACTTGTACTATGCATGATACTTATGATGAAACTACTTCTATGCTTGATACTATTGTGCCACTAGGTGAATTTCTTGATGAACAACTTGCTAGGGCTAGAGAGAATGAAATTATTGAAACTGATAATATTGATGAAAGTGATGATGAAGATTCTCCCCCTAGATATGAATTGTCTGTTGTGCCTGAGGGTTATGTTATGGATGAAGAAACTGCTAGAGACTTTCTTGCTTGCAATGATAGGAATGATCTTAAGAAATTATTAGCTAAGCTGAAAGAAAAATCTCTCAATGCTAGAATGAAATATGACCCTGCTTTTGCTACTTCACCTATCTGTGTTACTGATAAGGATTATGATTTCTCTGTTGATCGTGAGATAATTACTTTGGTTGAATCTGATCCTTTTTATGGCTATGAATCTGAAACTGTTGTGGCACATCTTGCTAAATTAAATGATATAGCCACCCTATTCACTAATGATGAGAAAATTCGCTACTACTGTATCCTTAAATTGTTTCCTTTCTCATTAAAGGGTGATGCTAAAATATGGTTTAATTCTCTCGATCTTGGTTGTGTGAGTAGTCCCCAGGATATGATATACTACTTCTCTGCTAAATATTTCCCCGGTCGTAAGAAACAAGCTGCTTTAAGGGAAATATATAATTTTGTGCAAATTGAAGAAGAGAGTCTCCCACAAGCTTGGGGGAGGCTTCTCCAATATAATGCTTTGCCGATCATCCTCTTAAGAAAAATGAAATACTTGATATCTTTTATAATGGACTAACCGATGCTTCTAGAGACCACGGATAGTTGTGTTGGTTGTGTTTTCGAGGAAAGAAGCGTGGATCAAGCTGAATTGCTATTGAATAATATGTTGACCAATAAAAATAATTGGACACTTCTGAACCAACTCCTAAACCAACTCCGAAGAAAGGGTATTCTATTTCTCGATCTGAAGATATGCAAGAGACAAAGAAATCTATGAAAGAAAAAGGTATTAAAACTGAAGATGTTAAAATTTACCTCCTATTGAAGAAATACATGGTCTTAATCGCTTACTGTTGAAGAAATCGTGGTCTTGATAACCCGACCACGGGTAGTAAAGGTAAATTCTCTCTATAGATTTGATGAAGGTGATATTCCTCATTATAAGTCTGCTAGCCAATGCTTAGATGAGTTTGATAATTTTATTGTTAAACAAGAAAACTTCAATGCTTATTTTGGTAGACAATTGAAATTCAATGCTTATATGCTTGAACACTTGAGTGATTATATGTCTAGTGTTAAAGGTGAACTTAAACTCGTTAGTAAACATGCTTCTATGGTTACCACTCAAGTAGAACAAGTGCTTAAGGCTCAAAATGATTTGCTCAATGAATTAAATAATAAGAAAAAGATAATGCTATTAGAGTTGTGAATAGAGGGGGTAGAATGACTCAGGAACCTTTGTATCCTGAGGGTCACCCTAAGAGAATTGAGCAAGATTCTCAGAGAACTAATGTTAATGCACCTAGTCCTTCTAAAAGGAAGAAAAAGAAAAATGATAGGACTTTGCATGCTTCTAGTGAACCTGTTGTAGACACACCTGAGAAACCCAATGATATTTCTATTTTTGATGCTGAAACACAATCAGGTGATGAACATGAACCTAGTGATAATGTTAATGATGATGTTCATGTTGATGCTCAACCTAGCAATGATAATGATGTAGAGATTGAACCTGTTATTGATCTTGATAACCCACAACAAAAGAATCAACGTTATGATAAGAGAGACTTTGTTTCTAGGAAGCACGGTAAAGAAAGAGAACCATGGGTTCAGAAATCCATGCCTTTTCCTTCCAAACCATCCAAGAAAAAAGATGATGAGGATTTTGAGCGCTTTGCTGAGATGATTAGACCTATCTTTTTGCGCATGCATTTAACTGATATGGTTAAAATGAATCCTTATGCTAAGTATATGAAGGATATTGTTACAAATAAAAGAAAGATACCGGAATCTGAAATTTCCACCATGCTTGCTAATTATACTTTTAAGGGTGGAATACCTAAGGAACTAGGAGATCCAGGAGTACCAACTATACCATGCTCCATTTAAAGAAACTATGTTAGAACTGCTTTATGTGATCTTGGAGCTGGTGTTAGTGTTATGCCTCTCTGTTTATATCGTAGACTTGATTTGAATAAGTTAACACCTCTTGAAATATCTTTGCAAATGGTGATAAATCAAGCTGCTATACACATCGGTATTTGTGAGGATGTGCAGTTGTGGTTGCAAATGTTACTATTTTAAAGGACTTTGTTATTCTTGATATTCCCGAGGAAGATAGTATGTCGATTATCCTTGGTAGACCCTTTTTGAATACTGCAGGGGCTGTTATTGATTGCAACAAAGGCAATATCACTTTTCATGTTAATGGAAATGAGCATACGGTACACTTGAGAAACAACCTCAAGTCCACGATATCAATTCTATTGGAAAAATTCCACGATTACTATTGGAGGTTTTGAATTTCCTCTACCTACTGTCAAGAAGAAATATGATATTCTTATTATTGGGGATGTGCATATCCCCGTTGAGGTAACCTAGTGTTATTCGAAATTTCTCCGGTTTCATGTTATTCGGAATGAGTTCGTTAACAAGACTTGATCAACCTTGTTAGTGGATTCCTTTTGATGAGCATGAGATGGATGAAGTTAGAAAGCACAACCTTCATACCCTCCTTTTACTTTTTGTTATTTAGAATAAATAAAGCAAAAATAGTATTTTTTATACATTTTTGAATTATCCGTGCAATAAAAATACCCGAAAATAAAAGTTCTCCAAATGCCACGAAAATGAAATATGCTTTTTTCTGGAATATTTGAGAATATCTGGCACTAAGAACACATCGAGGGAGCAAGCACACAGCCATGAGGTCGAGGCGCCCCCACCCTCTAAGCGCGCCCCTGCCTCGTGGGCCTCTGGTGGCTCCCCTCCACTTATTCCAGCTACCACACACTCCTTCTTCCTCCCAAAACATCACCAACCAGTTCAAGCACGAGTTCTAGCTCATTTTGCTGCCATTTTCGATCTCCTTGCTCAAAGCTCCACTCACAAAACTGCTTTGGGGATTGTTCTTGATATGTGACTCATCCAATGGTCCAATTAGTTTTGTTCTAGTGCTTTATTCATTGCAAATTTTTGCTGTCTAGGTGACCTGTTCTTGAGCTTGCATGTCTAATTTATATGGTCCCAAGTAGTTCCAATGCATGATATAGTCTCTAGGCACTTGTGGGAGTAGTTGCTATCAATTTTGTTGAGTTTGGTTCACTTTTATTTTAAGTTACTAAAAATTTCAGAAATTTTCAGAAAATGATGAAGAGATTTTGAGGGCTCTTGAGCGAAGCTTGAAGGATAAGCAAAGTGAAGAGGATAAGAGGCCCAAATATAATCTCCCTACTTTATGGAGGTTCGGCCGTGTGAATGGCCTTGTGATGAGTTCTTAACGATGGCAAGGATTCATGATGATTTTTATTCTTTGGTTGAGAATCACGGGCCTCATGACTTCCTCCGCGACCAGTATGAGCAGTATCTCTTACTCACTAATATTTTTAGTGCAAAATTTTCATTTCCATGCTAGGAGATCACCACCTTGGTGGAATTTTCTTTATATGATGAGCATAAGGAGATGTACCTTGTTGATTTCTGCGGATGCATAAGCTACCCTTCTGAGCAGCATAGAGGAACCACATCGTAATGATGTGGAAGGGTTTATTGATATGATTCTTTGTAGGGAAGCGAGGAGAGTTTCGATGCAAGAATTACTAGCATACATTTTACGGTTACTGCGTTACTGCGATATTTGCTAGTAGATGTTTAATTGGTCACAGAAACTATGGAAACCTTAGTGCCCCTGATATTGTTATTTTGGGCCATGCCTTGTTCCGTGATAACTCTTTTAGTCTAGGTGCCATCGTTGCCAAACGGTTAAGTCTTAACCGCACGAAGGGTCTCATCTTGGGAGGTATCTTCGCCTCGCTCCTCGCCGCACACTTTAACATACCTATTAGGCATTATGAGAAAGAAGAAAAGTTGCTGCCTCCTGTTTTTCTAGACTATAAGAGTATGGTAGCGCATGATTTTATTGTTAAGAATAATAAAAAGATGCTTAACTACAGACTGTTATTCGATAAAAATCACCCTGAGACTATTACTTTGCCTGCTCCTTCTTTGTTTGACTTATCTTCAGGCAAGTATCTTGTTCTACCGGAGGCATTTCATGCCTACACTACAAAAAAAAGACACATCCGTGACATTTTGGGCCGAACGAAAAAAAACTCTGTCATACATGTGACACTTCTATGACAATAATTGTGACAAAACCCGGTATCATCATAGATGTGGTTGGCTCCTACTTCTATGACAAAAGTTCATGACAGAAAATGGGGTTTTTGTCCTGGGCGGGCCGAAGACGCAGCTGCATGACATTCTTTGGGCCGTCCATGATGGAAAAAACCGTGGTAGAAGCGGTAGCGGAAAATATCAGAGTCCCGGTTATGGTGAGTGGTCGGGGGCGGCGATGCGCGTTCTCTCATACGTCTGTGGCGATAATAATGGCGTTAGGCTCTTGAACCCAAGCGGCGTTGGGCTCGCGAACCAGTGATTGCCTTTGTAGGCTCGCGTTCTTGAACCCGGCGACCGTCGATGGCATTAGCTGAACCCGATCGGCGATTGCCTTTCTACGCTAAGCTGAAGCCGATCGATGTTGCCTCTGGATGAGCAGTGGCGTTGCGGGGGGTTGGATGAGCGGTTCGGTGGGGTGGATGAACAGGACCCGTGGTGTTGCCTCTGGATGAGCGTACCCCGATCGTCGAGCGGTTGGGGCTGGATGAGCAGGACCCGTGGAGGGCTGGATGAGCAGGACCACCCGTGGAGGGTAGGATGAGCAGTAGCTCATGGAGGGTGGTTGAGCGAGGAGCCGTGGAAGGGCTGGTTGAGCGATGGCGGTGGAGTAAGCGCGGTGGAGGCTGGATGAGCGAGGGCCCGTGGATGAGCGATCGCGGTGGAAGTGGAGGAGGTCGACGATGGATGAGCGATGGCCGTGGAGGTGGAGAATCGACGGTGGAGATGAACAGTATCCGTGGAGTCGGTTTTGCGATGCGCCACACCCTCCGATGAACGGGACCTGTTTTGGCCGTGGCGCTCAACACAAGTCTGTTTCCTCCGTTTTGCGATGCGCCACACCCCTCCCGATCAACAGGACCCCCGTTTCGACCGTAGGAGGTTCGTTTCCTCCGTTTTGCAGTACGCCAGACCCCTCCCGATGAACAGGATCCTATTTCGAACGTGGCCGGTCAAACACAAGGCCGTTTCCTCCGTTCTGCGGTACACCAGGCCTCGTTTCCATCGCCTGTTCCGTCCAAGCCCTCCCGATGAACACGACCACGCATTCCGTTCCGACCCAGTCGGTTGGCTCCCACGCGTTCCGTTGCCTCCCGATGGACACGACGCATTCCGTTGCCTCCCCATGAACACGACGCATTCCGTTGCCTCCCCATGAACACGACGACGACGTTGTTTCTCTATTCCGACCCAGCCATGTCAACGAGCCCTCGTCGTACATATGCGCGAGTAGGCGTTCGAGACCCCGCCCGTATCTACACATACGTGGCCGTATTTTCTTTCTTGCACCTGGCCCTTTATGCGTGCGTGTACATGCTACGTGCGGCGCCTCTACTACGACACGTGCGCCTCTACATCCACCGGTATATATATGCGTACGTTCGCGACCAGAATGACAGCGCTTCGTGCGCCCGACCAGGTGGGTCCGGTATCGAGCACTTCCTTGCATGCGAAGATGTAGCTGGTGGGTCCCGGCGGTCGGCGAATCGTTTTGTTTTTTGCCGGGCGCTTTTCTTGCGTGCGAAGGTGTAACTGGTGGGTCCCGGCGGTCAAAGAAGCGTTTTTCGCGAAATCGGTGGCCTGTCCGATGGGTCCCTATTTGTCGGTGGAGAATAATTATTTTTGGCGTAATAAGGAGGCACTTCCTTGCTGCGGCCGTGGACCCGGTATCGGCCTCTCCACGTCTGATCCACGTCCGATGGAAGCTGTTCCTTGACCATATTGACCAGGCCCGCCGAGAGCACCAGGGCAATGGGCGGTGGCGAGGCCTAGGAAGGGGCGACATGGAGCGGGAAAGGCGGCGGTGGATGCCGGCGTGAAAGTATGAGGTTCCTTTGGTTTCTTTGCGGTGTGAGGTTGCCGTTGAGAATAACGAGGGTGTGGGTGAGTAAAGGGATGGCTGGCCAGCGATGGGAGTAGTGGGGGTGGTGAGGCCTCGCCGCATCCAACCCGACCACAGGAAGCGAGGAGCATGAGGCACGACCGGGTATTTGGTTTGGTAATTTGGAGCAAGAAGACCGGAGGTTGAAGAAGCACTATGGCCGTTGGATGGACATCGTGCAGTCCTTTGGAGCTAGAATCGTTCATATTGACTAAGTTGACAAAGCTCTTCATCCCGTCAACTTAGTAGGCCCTAAGTCAGCCTCCCACCAAGGTGGGTCCCGGCTAGCGGGGGTATTCATTTTTGTGCGTAATAAGGGCCTTCCGGTGGAGTCGAGTGACGGTAGAGAGCGTTTTTTCACGAAATATGGTGGCCCGTCCGATGGGTCCCGGTCGGTCGAAGCGATTTTTTCGCAAAATACTGGTGGCACGTCCGGTGGGTCCCTCTGTTAGGTGGAGGAATAATTATTTTCCGCGTAATAAGGAGGCACTTCCTTGCGGCTGCTTTGTGGACCCAGTGTCGGCCTCTCCCGCGTCTGATACTCTTAGATGGAAGTTGGTCGTTGACCAAATTGACCACGTCGCGCCGAGAGCACCACGGCGGTGGGCGCAGCGAGGCCTAGGAAGGGGACGGCGGGCCGGGGAAAACAGCGGCGGTGGATGCCAGAGAGAGAGAATCTGAGCATTCACCGGTTCGGCTGCGGTGTGAGGCTGCCATCGCCCTGCAGAATAACGAGGGGTGTGGGTGAGTAGAGGATGCCACGGCCAGCGGTGGGAGTAGTAAGTATTTGAGGCATCTTGGCGGCAACCTGGACCGGACAGGGAGGCGGGAGTAAGCAGTCCTGCGGCGCTTGCTGGCGGCTGGAGCAAGAAGATCGGAGATTGAAGAAACACGGCGGCCGTTGGATTGACATCCAGCAGTTCGTCTACTAGAATCGTTTGTTGGCGTATATAATAACTAAAAAAATCTTGCATACGCGTCAACTAAACAGGACCACAAGTCGGACCAATCCCTCTTTTTTTTAATAATTTATATATAGCTCATGGCAACTTCTTATGCAATTTATTGCGATCGTTTTTAGTTGGCGAGGGCCAATTTCGCATATTTCTGTGGGTTCCAAACTATTTTTAATATCGAAATGTCGAGCCAGATTTAAAGTACTTTGAAGACATATTTAAATTAGGTTAATGCCCAGTGAAATAGGAATCTAAAAATGTGAAAAAAATCAGAAATTATAAAGTAATTTCCAATTTGTCATCTGTTTTTATATTTACAACCCATTTCATATTACTTTCAAGATTTGCAGGCGTCTTGAAAGAGTTGCAGCCTTGTCGAGCGTAGAAAAATAAGTAGGCTGGATTGGGTATTCTTGAGAAAAAAATAAAGCTGGGCTCATTTTCACAAAGAAAAAATAGCTGGGCTGGTCACATGGTGAACATAAAATATAAGCACAGGCTAGGCGGGCCAGATCGAGTTCAAACCCTGCTCTGTCTCAACAATACCAAACAAAAAATACTGCTCGAGTAGCTCGTCCCGGTGTCAGCCGATCTTGTGTTGTTCTCTTGTCTATTGACTATATAAGCTCACAATGTCGTGGGTCCCGGATGTCGGAAAACACTAGGAAGGAGCATTTTATTTTCCATCTGTTGGCGTGGTGGGCCCCTCATCATCCTCTCCACGTATACGCGATTCTGTTGTTTGTTGACCATGTTGACAAGCGAGAAGGCCTTGTGCCGCACCAAAGCCTTGGAGGAGCGTCGGCGTTAACGATTTAGGAGGCGGTGGGGCGGCTATCGTCTTGTTGAGTGCAACCAGTTGTGGGAGGCCGAGCGAGCAGCCCACGGCGCTGGTTTGGTTTTGGTAATTTGGAGGAAGAGCGGGTGAAGAAACCGACGGTAGTAAAAGCAGCGAGTACTTAACAACCTTAACTTTGAAACCAGCGGGGCACTTAACAACCAAAGCTGAATGCAGTATGAGTACTTATCTGAGTTCAACCGTACAAAGCACGCCTCGAGCAGTGCTACTTTGCCTCTGATTAACCAAGGGTGAGGCCGCCAAGCCCGGGACAAGGTCAGGCGCCACCCAGCGCATCCACAACCTTACGAAAGTGGCTTCTTCTGCATAGCGTGGTCAATAAATAGGATATTAAGCTTTAGAGCCATGGAAAAGCATGAACATAATCTTACTGTCCTATTCTCCAAGATGGGCGGGCCTTCATTATTTGAGACCACCCATGAATAAGCATCTTTTCACCTCAAGGGAATTGGTAGGTCGACATAAACATCATGTTGTGACCAAGCGCAAGTCGACCCGACCATGGCGAGCATCGTATAGGAACAATAGAACTTGGCAGTTCTGTTTCAAGAAGATCACGGTTGTAAAACTGTGTATAAGCAATAGTTTATGAACAACATATATAACGAGAAAACAGCTCATACCATAAGTTTCTCGACACAGTTGGACCTGTTCAGCGAGTGCAGCGATGCACACATATCCCGTGGCCTTCCACCATTGAAAGCATACAAGGACCTCAAGGCGATCAATAAAGTGTAGGAACTTGTGGATGTCGATCGATCAACTTGATGCCATTAGTAACAGCCGAGTTATTACGAGTAACAAGCGAGCAGTACTTAACTCTGAAAAAGCCTACGTGCCACCAATTATAAGAAAATATTAGTTAGAAGTAGCATATTAAGTGAGAGATTCGTTGCTACTTCTAAAGTTAAGTGTGATTAGTTAGGCAGAATAGGTGGATTAAGAAGTAATTGAGGCAACAAGCAAGAACCGGATACAAAACTAACATGGATGAACAATTGGAATGGCGTCGGGTGGAAGATCGCGGTGAAAATGAGACCAGGTTACGCTATTTCCATCAACATTTGTGCACCAACTTTCGATCTGTAACACTTGAGAAAGTTTATCAAGTTCGCCATAAAAAAGCAGCGATCTTCTTGGTTCATGAACCCAACTTGGAACTTATATCCATGGCTTGTCTTCCTTGTGACCATTAAACTAGTGTATTCGAGTTATGGCAAGGCCGAGCATCTTGAGTACATGTGTTACGGCGAGCAAATAATACCTGCGGGAAAAATAATATGAGAACACAGCATGTTAAAAAAACCACCCTCCCGGATAGAAAGAGGATTCTAGGAACATCTTATGCGCGTTTCAAAATGTTGTGTTAGGATGAGAAGGAACAAGTGTGGCGTCTCGCCGGTATGAGAAACACTGTAGGGTACTCGCACTTTGGGCACCGCAAATGAAACACACTAGATTGATGGGAAGAAAAATGCATCAGCGGTGGCTGCTGCCATCCTAGGATTACTGCGAATAGGGACTTGGATTTATCGGGGATGGATGAAGAATTAGTACCTGGTTCTCCATGAAAACCCTATGCAATCAGGAGGGTTTTCTCGAACAAGTGAGCGAGGAGAAGGGATTCAGGCCCGGTGAAATATTGCCTATTAGTCCGTCCGACTTCTTGCTTAAATTTGGAAAGGGGGTTGTGATTTTGTGGCTCATTGCATTCTTTGGCGCTTCTGACCGGGGTGTGTCTACCGTGAAGTTGTGCACTCTAATTTGTGCATATGCACGTGGACACCGTTGCGGTTGCCCACATATCAGCGAAAGGAAGTATAAAGACAGGAGTAACTAGTTACACATAAATATATTTTTGTGAGAGATACTCCCTCGTAAAGAAATATACAAATCTTTTATATCACAGGCTCACCTTTTAGAAATATACTCCCTCTGCAGCATACGGGCATTATGGGGGTTCAGTGATAATATAATACTCGAGATAGGCTCACAGTTACGGACTTTGGGCATGAGCCTACCACCTGCATGTTTGGGGGCCCATGTGTTCTACCTCAGCGCTTTTCATATTGCAGCGATCGATGCAGCGCTGGTTTTGAATCTTTGTCGCAAGGCGAATACACAAAATTGAATAAAACCTGCAGGTTGTTGGAATGAAATCGAGCAGCGGTTCTAACCAGACAATCGAGTTGCTATTCTATCAGCGATATACCATGTGATAAATAATCTTGTCGTACTACTTATACACAGGACACTTGTTTCACCATGCAGATTATTACATCAAAATCTCTCGGAGGATAGATCAGTTCGGCGATTGCGTCTTGCTCTTGAAGAATTTCAAAGTTGATTTGGACCAGCTCTCCTTGCGAGAAAGTTCAATTTGACATCATCCCCTACCGCAAGATATGATTTAGATTTGAACCTTGACCATCCTTTAGCATCAATCATCATCGACCATCCTTTGTACTTACGGTATATTGAGCTGGTTCATTCACACAAGGTTGCATGGTAAGAGAAACTTGGCGTGATGCTTTGGATTGTTGAGCGACTCCTCGTTGCTCTAAATTCTCTATTTGCAAACAAGAAGACATACCCAAATAGTTAGATCAACACAGTGAATCATGTGAGACAACATGGAAAGAAAAAAAGAGCGAAGCACTTGCGGCCAATGCTTACCAAGAAGGTGGACATGTCGGTTTTCTAAGACTTTGGTATATGAAGTCTGACTGCAGCCCGATCTGTGCGGTGCAAGCTGCTGCAGTGGAAGCGGTCTGAAGTGCAAGTGTTGGTGCAGTGCGAAGCCGCTGCTGCTGCGGAGATGGTGCTCCTTGTAGAGCTGGTGCGGTGTCGGAGCAGGTGCGGTGTCGATGCCCGATCCTCCGTAGATCAGCTGATCCGGCCCAGCAGTCGGTGCCCAATCCTCGGCTGGATCGGGCCGATCTGCTTTGCCGACCTCTGGGATGAACCCGCATAGCGGCTAGGCCATGGACTTCGTGTGAGATGTCTACATGCAACATCACCATCTTGTCAACCTTGCAGAACCTAGCAGTGGTCTTTCCACTCATAAACATGATGATGAAGGCAGGGCACATCAGTTTGTTGGGAAGCTTTACAAGAACCACACCCGCCGTGTCGAAGGCACAGCCAGGAAATTGTTGTGGTCAAGTACAGCCTCGAGAACACGCCTAACAACAATGCTACAGGAAAACACTAGTTCAGGACACGTGGCGACAAGGACACAACAATTTGGATAGTTCAGAGTAGAACTCATCATCAGGTCTTCAGTTCACGACATGACTTTGAGAACTTCATCTCCACCACCGACCTGGTTCTAATTCAAGCGAAACCATATTTTATTACTACCTCCATTCAGAAATATAAGATGATTTTCAAGATTATACTCCATATATGACTACATATCGCACACAAATGAGTGAACAAGACACTAGAACATGTCTTCAAAGGCATGAGAAGCGGAGGATTACATGCAATATCCATAACACAAATTCTTGAGGCAAATATACCCTCTTAAAAGGTAGCATTGATGTTCATAAAGTACTCCCTCAGTCCCAAAATTCTTGTCTTAGATTTGTCTGAATACGGATGTATCAAGTCACATTTAGTATTAGATACATCCGTATCAAGACAAATCTAAGACAAGAAATTTGGAGACGAGAGAGAAATAGTTAAGTAATCTATAAGAAATCAATGTCAACCTCTCGCATGTTTTGGTCAAAAGAGAATTTAGAACCGTCATTTGGCACACAAAAATCACATGCAAGATCACCCGAAAGTTGTACTACTAGTACTAGCCTTGTGTGTTAGATGAAAAAAGCGATCAAGATCGAGAAAAAGATCGTCAGAAGAGATATTACGGACTTGCTTAATGAGGATCCGGAGAGGGGGCTTGGACAGGCGATGGCTTTGAGCTTGTCTGCGGTTGTCTCGGCGGGGTGCTTGCGCTTCTTCCGTACCATGAGCCTCGGCGGTTTTGGCTGGAGCCATAGACATCACTTCAGCCGGTGCTCCAGCGTCCATCAAGAAGCTGTCAAATAGAAATAAAAGAAAAGAAACCATAATCACAAACCCAAAAGAAAAAAAGAGGAGTTATAGGATCAGTCTCGGGGTTGCAAGACCGGGCCTTGGCCAGAATCAACACCATTGATGCGCTCACCTTTCCTTCTTTGGGAGAGAAGAACAATGGCAGAAGCAGGTCGGGGTTTTCTTGAAGAAATGAGGAACAAGATGAGGCAGAAGTGAGAGTTGGGTAGAGAGGAAGCTGAGAGAGGAGAGTGAAATGATGGTTGCTTCGTCGTCCAACTTCTCTTTGGAAAGGAGGGTTTTGTGATTTGGCGGCTCATTGGGCATTCTGCGGCGGTTCGATCGGGATAGTCTACCGTCACTCTACTACGGAGTAATTTAGTGCATGGCTGGTGGACCCGATGCTGGCTGTCCCACGTCGGCGAAAGTGAGTAATTTAGTGCATGGTGGAGGAGGATCCGCATGGTAGAAGCGTGTCCACTGTTTTCGAAGAAGAAAAAATGATTACGACAAGCGTTTCCACTCTTACGATGGAGGAGTCTGAAACACGGCAACCACTTGAACATACAGTGCTCCTACTACTAGGCATGTGCGATGGTTCATCGTCGATACTACACAATCTTGTTGCTAGTGTAGTAAGATATGGCGATAACAAATGATGTTGTCGCATGTCCTACTCCTATATGTAACATAGTACCGCTTTTTATTGTCCGATCGAGAATGAGCAGTGAGATCAATGTTAACAGAACTAGGTCCTAGCGCATGGAAATGCGGTGCTACTGATACTCCACGAAACATGAACCATATGAAGCACGAATAGTGTTAGGCGGGGTGTATGAAGGGTGCACGGGATGGGAGCAAAAGTTCCTTCTCGACCCACTTTTGGGTGTTTGGCAAAGTGCATGAGTCCACACTAGTAGGTTGACAAAAATACGAAGAGGAAACAACTATATTGAGATGAGAATGCAACCAAACACACCCACGCTTTGTGCTCTGATGGCTGATCTGCACCGTCGAGTTTGATCCAACGGTCATGTTGCGCGAGACATGGACATGCCCATGCGGAGGCGCCTAAACACCACAAGTCCCTCTTGCTTCTCGGCGCGCGACGTTGGTGATGCAGGTGCAACCGCCCATGAGCCGCTCCCGGTCGGCAGGAGCCAGCTCGTCAAAGCGGCGTCAATAGCACGAATGGATTCGGTGGCGGAGCCTGAAAGGATTCGCCCGACAGCAGCGGCGGCAGCCGCAACCCTCCTTGTCCAGCTCAGCCCCCACCATCGCGCGGAGGCGGCTCAGCTCCTCGGAGATATAGGTGAAGAAGGAGACCAGGTCAGGAAGCCGCAGCTCGTTGAAGTCGACCGGGTGGTCGAACGGGTTTAGCCCGATGGCCGGCATCGTCGCGTTGGCACGATGGTAGGCATCGCGCAGCCGCAACACGTGCGTGGCAACTTGGTTCACCAAGTGGCTGAGGCGATCCTGGACCTCGTCACGATCGGCCGCTTCGCGCTCGGCCAGCTCCTGACGGCCTATCGTATCTCCGCTTTACTGCAGCAGCGCCGCCGGCGCCTCGAGCATCTTTGTGGTGGGCGCCTGCGCTTTTGAAGCTCCGTGAACTCCCGCACATAGCGGAGGGCATGGCACTCCTCTCCTCCTTGAGCTCACGGGCTCCGTCCTTGGACCTGAGCTCCGCATCCTTGGCATGGAGCTCTGTGTCGAGCGCCTCACCTCGGACTCCGTGATCTGCTGCGCCGCCATGGCACGAGTAGAAGCAATGGGAGAGGAAGCAAAGAGGCGAAATGGCTGAAAGGCAATGCAATCTCTGAGGAAAGGCGGAGGGGCGGGGAATCTTTTGGTTTCACCGGTAAAACACCGGTCGACGACTTCTCACATCGAGGGGTAGTGGGTTTTACGGGCGGAGTCATCGTGACTAATTGCTGCGCGCTGCTCCGTCAATCAAAAATTAAAAATCCTGCGCGCCTTTGCTCCGTCAATCAAAAATTAAAAATCCTGCCGCACCCAAACACGAACAACAGCGCGCGGTGGATATTTAAATTACCTACCGGCAAGTAGATAAAAAAGGGTGAAAAAACAAATGTGGCGGCGGCCTAGCTAATCGGTCGAACTAGCCCAACTAGCTATACCGTGCTTCCTTGATGTACTTTCGGCGGGAAAGGTGGTCTTTCGTGATTTGACGACTCATTTACTTGCTTGGCGCTATGACCGAGGAGGACCCGAGAAAGCAGCGGTAGGGCGTCCCGTCGGGAAGAATATGTCGTGCACCACGGGAGGACCCGAAACAGCGGTAGGGTGTGCCGCGTCTCGAACGGAGGAAAAATGTGCGTGTAAAAATATCTTTGTATCGGACGTAGTACCTATGGTTCGACCTCGGGACCCAGCCGGTCGATCGAAAACACCCACTAGCCACACAGCTTCATCATGCAAACGTGGCACGGAGGATAGATGTGGTTAGCTCCGTCTCGACCAGCCACAACGTCTCTTGTTCTAGGCGATTCTTCTATTTTCCAAGCTTTTTTAGTTGTAATAACACCACGGCAAGCTAAGCGCCGCTCTTCGTGTGTGCCGTGCAAAGGTTAGGCGATGGAGAGAAGAGATTGAGATCGCGGACACAGGACCCACCGATAAGTGAGACAAGCGGTCATGCGTGTTGTTGAGGCACTCCTCTACTCTACTCAGCAAAGTATTGTATAAATAAAATCAAGTTATGGGACAAAGCCAACAACCGTTCGTTTTTAGGGCTATCGACTTACGCTTTGTAGTCCAGGTTGCGGTTTGAATCTCGTCTTTCAGATTTGTTAGTTTTAGGTCCAAATTTGATTAATGACAAGTGGGACCCCGTGTGTTGTTCGATATTTCAGTGTAGGATGGTTTTTGAACAAACACTTTGCGGTTAGACAAATGTGACACGAGTTACGTATTTTGCAAGTTCTGAACAAAATGACAGTGACATAGAATATCACATCCACCCATAGCTTAGATACTATGGTGATCTGAGTTTTACACGTTGGAAGTGAGATCAATGGCTTGGGAGTAGTCTTTGTAATTATCATAATTTCCAAACTCTCCAAAGGTTTTTTGCAAATAAAACATTCAGGCCTCGTGTGTGCCGCTGCATCTTGATCAACGGCTCCCGGTGCTCATATTAGGTGCTCCCGTAAGCAATTACCGCTATGGTGATATGAGCATCTAGGTCGTATGATCGGTGATCAGATGGCACATCGTAGTACTTGTACTTTCTGCGCATTTCCCAAACTCTATCGGCCGTATATTGCAAAACATTCAAACCTCCTATTGTGGGCGTTAGATCTCGGTGAACTCGTATCACCATAGAATCTACGGTGCGGGAGCACCTCATACTCTCCGTGCGAGAAAACATAAGGTGCTATCGCAGCTTGGATGCTCTGGTGATCTGAGCTTGGAAGTCGTTTGATCTGAGATCAATGGCATCTGGCAGTCTTTGTGCTTAAGCGGTGGCGAACTCTTTTGGGGCTTTTACGCAAAAACCATTGAACCACCAGGAGGTGTTGGGTCACAAATCAGCGCCTCGAGAGCTATATCACCAAAGCATCTAAGGTGTGGTAGCACATGATATTCTTACATACGAGGAGAATATGATGTCCTCCTTCATCTTAGATGCTACGGTGATCTGACTTCGAGTCGTTGGATATGGGATCAAAGGGCATCTAAGTAGTTTTGTACAAATTGTGTGCAATTCTCAAACTCATCAAGGTTTCTGCAAAATATTAAGACACATCATGTGAGCTGCTATATCTCAGATCTACAAGCTCCAAGCAACTCGTATCGGCATATAGCATCTAAGGTATGGGGGCACATGATATTCTCCGGGGAGGAGGGGTGGGGGTGCACAACCAATCGGTGGTTGGGAGGTGGGGACAAATATAATCTAAACAACCCTAAGCAGAGCTCCACAATTTTATCTAAGGTCGAGGGTTGACCCCGACAATCATAGCTCCGCTTAAACACAACATTTGCATGTCTTGTAGTACTAGACTTAATATTCATGTTTCAGTTTCATGTTCATTTTAAATATTGAGCTGAGGACCATGGATGTCTTACATTTTACTCCTTAGTTCCTAAATATTAGTCTTTTAGAGGCTTCAAATGGACTAGCACATATGGATGTATATAGACATATTTTAGAGTCTAGATTCACTCATTTTGCTCCGTATGTAGTCACTTGTTGAACTCTCTAAAAGACTAATATTTAGGAATAGAAAAATATTTTAATTCGTGTCATACATGCATGGTTTGGAAAAATAGATGCACTATACTTATTGGATTGTTGTTGTGTTCATGCGTGTGTGTTGCTGTGTGTCTGTGTGTGGTCATATGCTTGATACATACAAAGTTTTCTCACCTCCATATTGTTCATCTTTTAAATTTGAATTTGCATTGGAAAACTTACTAGGGATACCATGGAATGTGAAATCCACGTTGAGATCACTATATCACAAACTCACTCTAATTCAACAACTCGTCATAAATCAATTACCACGTTGAGATTAGTATTTGCAAGGAAAATCACGGGTATTATAATACACATAGATTAGTTCGGCAATTTAAAGGTTCCTTTCGTATTCTCGAATGGTAGGACCCAATGGCGTACCAGCCAGACCTTGGCTCGTGTTGATCCTAAAAAAACGGGCTCGTGTCCTTCGGTGGCGTCGTGAATGCGCACATTAAGCAAACCCAACCGATCGAGCCTCGGCGTTTCAAGTCAAAATATCTGGCCAAAATTCCAGCCCTAAAATTCCCCTCATGTCCCGGTCCATAATGACTACCGATGAACAACGGAGGATGCTTTAGTAACTAGACAACGTTACCTACCGTGCGAGCACGATTCAATTCCCTCGATGCGCGCTCGTCAAGGTCACCGTCAAGCTGCATTGCCTAGTACTACTACTACTACTACACCGGGATGAGCACAAATTGAGCCCGTTTGTTCGTGCCTAGTACTTGAGTTAATATATCAGGCAATGCACTCATACGGAGGATTATCCTTTTACTCTGCATATATAACATGTCGAAGTCTAACTAAGCAAAATGTTTGACCAAATCCTTTCTTAAGAAATACAACAGAGACAGATATGCGGCTTGAAAATTTATTGCATGATGCAGGTTATGATATTGTTTGAATCCTGGATCTTAAATTTCAAAAAATCAAAAGTGAGCATAAATTCTTGAAACTAAGCATGGTCACGTGATATGGCACAAATATTACCGTAAGTTTTTCTTCAATTTGAGACAAGCTGCTTATGACAAGTTGCACAAATGAAGAGCCAAGGTATTTTGGAACAAAGACCATCACGTTAAAGCGACGCTTTCACTATTGAAACCGTGGGCGTTTCGTGCCGCCATGAGTCCCGCTTCTCATCGGCGGTGCCGTCCGAAACAAGCGTGTGAGTCGGCAGGAGGCGTCTTGAGCGAACACTACGCCGGCTGTCGAGGGGCGTCGCGAGCGAGACCGCTATGCGAGCTCACGGGGCGAGCCCTTTGACCGAGCTCCGCCGCCCCGTCGTCCCAACTGCTCCCACTTTTAATGTCGCGGTGCGCAGTTTAAAATCAACCCCTTTTACCGGTATCGCTACAATCCTCTCTCTTCCTCTCCGATTCTCCTGTCGTCTACCTCCAACTAGCTGACCTAAGCGTCGCCATGCCGCATCGATGGTCTGCCCTTAGTGTTCAGTTTCACGAGAAGACACCGGCGAAGTCTCAAGAACATAAGGCGCTTTGGGGCGAGCTTGAACTGGCCTTGCGGGAAGATGCGGCGCTGTCCCGCTCCGTTCGGCTCCGTCGCCCGGCTATGCCGGCGCCCATCCCGTGGCATTGATGGGCTGGGAGCCGCACATTGTCGCCGAGCTTGATCCACGGGGTTCCACGAGGTCCCCGCCGACTTTCGCAGCGCCCGTGCACCTGCCCATGCGCCTGCCCGTGCTGCTGATGTGCATGCCATGCGGTGCCGTGCACTGCGGCGCATGCGCTGTGCATCTGCAGCGTCTGTGCCCGTGCGGTGCCGATGCACGAATGTCTCGCGCGCGCCGTTGGCGGCGCCTGTCCCCAGCAGGTGCGGTGCCCCCTCAGCGGCATGGATGGCGCCGCCGACCGCTTCCTTGCACCAGCGTCGCGGTGCGCCTGCCCCCTCGGCGGCATGGATGGCGCCATCGAACGCTTCCTTGAAGCTAGGCCAGCGTCGAGAATGCGCCAACAACGGCGCAAAGGCGCCGCCGTCGCCCGTCGGTCGATGGCCCGGCGACACACGAGAACAGCGGAGGAGCCGCTTCCCACGCGAGCGCCCCGCCGCCGCCGCGTAATCTAAATTGCCATGAAAAGCGTTGGATTGCCATGCTTAAAATCCGAGCGTTTATCATTCGTTTATTTTATATCGATCGTCGTATAATTTAAAGTCGAGTCGGACTGAGCGAAATGTATGGTTTGATCGATTGAATGTTCTGCTAGAGCCGTATCAAATTAAATATAAAAGCGTCATCAAGCCACATGTATTCCTTGTCATCCAACGACCTAGACTGCTTCAATGTCGGCGCTCAACACGTTTAGCGTGCAGTTAATTTCATGCCAAAATAGTGCTAATCACATGACAACACACAAATAATATCCTAGTAGTTAATATCCGCATGCACTTAATATACTTCAAATTAACGTGCATTGCGTACCACTGACTAGTGCTGCTAATACGTGAAACTGGTGCGTGACTTGTGAGCAGCGTCGAGATATGGTCAGCGGCAACATCGCTGCGAGTTCTTCCTGTTTGCCGTGCGTCTAAAGCAGAAGGAGAGAGAGAGAGAGAGCACACATGGAACCCACCAGTAAGTGAAAGCGAATAGTACTAAAAATAATATTACATGTTATCCATTAATTAGGCTGTGGTAATATAAAAACATTATGTGAACAAAGGGGTACAACAAACATTGCTATTCTCATATATTTGCCTATTGACGTGCGGCTTGAAGGCCGGTCGCATGTTGATCCTCGTCCTTTATTTTTAATTTGTATATGGGTCCAAATTTGTTTCATGACATGTGGGCCCCTCGATTGTGTAGGTTGTAGCACTTTAATTTGTGGGTGAAATTTGTTCCATTCAAGTGGACTATCGGTGTGTAGTTTGTAGCTTATTTATAATAATTAAAGAGAACAACATAGTTTTTCAATAATACCATGGTGCGCGTTGAAGGCGAGAAAGGGCGTGCGAGAGGCGATGACCGAGCAGGAGGAAATCAACTAGGGGAGTTGCGTGGGTTGCAGCGGTGTTGGAGTAGTTGTGGGCGAATGCTACGAAAATATAATCTAAACCGACGGAATAAATGCCTACACAAATTAATCCAAGGTTGGAGTGCCCTACGCAATGTAAATAGCTCCGGCTGCGAGGATGGAGAGGTAGTAGCTTCAGCAGCGTGGAAGATACGATGTGAAAGCGAGGTCAATCGAGAGACATATAGATAGAGACAAAGTGAGTGTGGTCGACATTCATTGAACAAATATATATGCTTTGGAGAGATATTGTCCGATTGAGCTTTTGGCAAGGTGAGGTTGTAAGATAGAGCTTGAGAGATGATCGATCCGAGGCGTGTAGATATATTTTGTGCGTGGGAGGAAGCAAGGTCAACCGATCACATAGAATCGCCGTGCGATCGAAAGAGTGAGACAGGTTGGAGAGAGTGACCTAGATAGGCGATGTGCGTGAGAGAGTATACAATGTGAATAGGTGAATTGGGCTCAAACATGGTGATATATCGTTTTGTCGAGAAAGAAGCGAGGTCAATCGAGACATCTGAGAGAGAGAGAGAGAGATTGAGTGAGCGTGGCCCACCATGAGGTCGAAAGAGTGGCGGCGGCTTGGATGGGTGACCTAGATAGACAATCTGCGTGAGAGAGTATAGATGTGTCGATCGAGGCCCGAACAGGGAGATATATCATTTGTGTGTGAAAGAAAATGAGGTTAAGCGAGACTCGGATAAAGAGAGTGAGATTGGCGAGTGTGGCCCGCCATGCGGAAGAAAAGTGAGACAGTCTCGAGGGGTGACCTAGATATACAACGTGGTGCGTGCATGCACGAGAGGTTAGAGGGCTAGATAGGCAATGCATGTATTTAAGCGAGAGGTGAGAGGGAGAGGGGGGAGAGAGAGCTCGGCATGGGGTGCAATGGCGGGTGTGTGAGGTAAATACATTTAGTATGAGTGGAAAAAGGGGTTGTGTAGTTGAGAGACTTAGAGATCGAAACATGGAGAAAAGAATGAGCGTGTGTTGAAACCGATAGCTTCCTAAGGTGGTTAGGAGAGGAAGATTGACCGATCAGGAAGTATGTAGCGTTTGTGCGGGGGGCTAAAAACAACATTTGAATGTACATAGTACGAGACTTAATATCGATGTTTCAATTGGTGTACATTGTAAGATTTGAACGAGGACCAGGCATACGGGTAATTATTTTGAATTTATGCCATACTAAGTTTGAAAAGTTGACATTGACTCAATTTGTTGTGCTATTTTGTAGGTCATATGTTTGAATCCATCAAAAGATTTCTCACTACCATGGTGTTCATCATATACATATGAATTTGTATTAAAAAAGTAGCGTGGATACGGTGAAATCTGAAATCACGTTAAATTGGAGATCGCTCGTGACACACACTCTAATTCAAATAACTAACTATGTGACACACACTCTAATTCAAATAACTAATTATGTGACACACTCTAATCCACGTTAAGCGTGGGTACCGTTCGATTTTTTTCAAATAACTCCTCATTAATTAATTTATAGTACTCCCTCTGTTCACTTTTATAAGACCTTGAAGACATTTAGGACAATGTGCAAAACAGTTCATTTTAAGTTATGCGAAGCGACTTACAAAGTGAGCGGATGGAGTATCTCGTTCGAATGACTAATTATTGCAAGGAAAACACGGGCATGGTAATACATACAGATTCGTTTGCAAATGAAAGAAATTCGTTTGCATTCTCAAATGTAGGCGCACCGGGCAAACCAGAATTAGGTAATCGGGTGGGCGCTGCTTGATGCCTTAAAGGCAAGCTGCCTTTGGAGTCAGCGACATGTGGGCCAGCCACTGTTGGGCCCACATGTCATGGACACAAAGGCAGGTGCCTAAAACACAAGCAAAATCTGTCGAGAATGGTCGCGTGTGTCGGACGGACGCGTAGCACCCAGCCACCCCCCTCCCCAAAAAAGGGCAGCGACAATATAAGTTCGCGCTTCCACGTTTGATTGAAATATCTGGCGGCCCCAATTCCAGCCTGCAAAATCTCTCTTCTCCACCATCCCCTTCTGCGCCCAGTTGCTCAAATCCCTAATTCGCCGCCAACCCTCGAATCGCCCCTCGTCTTGTCTCTTTCCCCCCGTTCCCCACCTACATGCGGACAGCGATGGCGAAAGGCAGCGGTCGCGCTTCACCACCGCCGGAGCTACCTCATCTACGCCCTCGTCCACCGCCGGGTGGTCCACAAACAACGTCGGCGCGCAACGGCGTGCCTCCACAGACACGAGTTCCACCGCATCAGGTGCGCTTCACGGCGCCGTCTCCCAGCTCAGGGGCTACTTCACGAGCACATCGTCGCACCTCCGCCCCGAGGCCGTTGGGGCTTCTGCGGTCTCGTCCACCGTCGTGGCGCTCGCTGCCACTCAAGATCTGCATCCGTGCGCGTAGCCAATAATCTGGCGCATCACCCTCAACAGCTCTGAAGTGACCCGCACTCTAGCTAAGCGAGCATGCCCAAACCCGGCCCGAACTAGGTATCCACACATCACTCCCTTGTGCCTGTTCGGCGATGTTTGGATATCCTTTCCTTGCTCTCTTAGCTTACGCCTATGCAACTCTAACTTTAACTCTTATTTCTTCACGAGATATCATCTGAAACAAGCAAATCCATTTTTAGCGAAGCATGATGGCGCTCTGGGATCTGGTACACATCCTGCACACCCGTATAACCTTGTAAGTATCATCCTCGGTACAACATCAAGGTCGATTCCTCTTATTTGATCAACCATTCGCCGTGTCAAAAATGCGAGAGGGATGCAAGGAGCACAAGGCCTGCACATCCAAGCAAGTGGTAACATGGACTTGTACATGGAACATCCCAAGCATAAGCGAGCTGCGATGAGCTGTACAACGAGCTAGCGTAAGTCCTGCATTTCATTTAATTTGTATTGGCATTCGTGTATGATTTGTGCAGTGGCTGATCCACGAATTCAAGTTACGAGGCGAACATTTAACTTAAAAATCTGAAGCACTTGCACTCGAAATCAACATAACTTGAGAAATGTGAAGCTACATGCACTTTGAAAACCAGCTAATGATCCAAAGTAGTTCAGATTATAAACACTAAATGATGCAAGCACCAAAAAACACAAAATGCAACATGGTGTACAAGGACTACAAACATGGTGCATGCACTGCTTGAATTATTAGTTCTCACGGCTGAAAATATCGAAGTGTAATTGCACGTATAACCGGTCATAAACTGCATATCAATATATCTATCCTGCACAAGTATGCCAATAGTTTCAAACAACAGATTAGAAAAGTATTTATGCTATGTTGTCATGATCACAGGACTTTACGGTAGATGGCCTCGGCGTTTCCTCAAGCTATGAAAATGCACTATAATTTGCTTGTCATCAATGCACGCAAATCTCTGTCTCTCTCAACATAGTAGATCATCATTAGACACTAAATCCTTCAATGAGCTTGCAAAATGCTTGCATTAGATCCCTCATTAGACACTATATGTTCATCACCGAGGAGCATGTAAAATGTTTGCATCAAATCCTTCATTAGCGATCTATTCATTAGACACTTGAGGCTCAAGAACAACATGAGCTTGTATGTTTGCACGAAAACTTGATTAGATACATCAGATTCAGTCGATTCAGTATTGATTGGGGAGTTATAAAATAAGTAGAAATTGGTTTCATTTTCTCATAGATTCCCTACATACAAGCAGTTTTACAACACCGTCGGGTTTAACTATTGGCGAGAATTGAAGAGTTGAATTAGATATAATCAGGGATGTGATGTACCTGCTTTCGTTCGCATGCTACTCTTGCAAGCTCTTGTTGTCCGTTCTGCGTGAGCTCGATGCCATGCCGTGATGCCGCGCTGCCTCCCATGAGCTACACCCAGGGTTGGATCTTCATCTTCTTGTCCTTCCGTTAAGCTTGAAGCCGCGACCGCCCTCCACGAGGTAGCGAGGAAATCTTGTGTCGATCGTGAAGCGGCGGCTAGGTTAGGGCGAACTAGGCTGGAGGCGGAGGCGAATGAATTGGGATTTTTCTGCTGTCGTCGATATGGGGGCGCTCGTTTGGGCCTTGAGCCTGCTATAGGGCCTGCCTTGCACTTATGTTATTGGCCCATCAAATTGAAACATTTTCTTCATTTTTACATTGCATGCTTTCGTGCGTTGGGACGAACAAAACTAGCGTGGGCCAACTGGGCGACTCAAACTAGGTGCACTTTCCAGCCACCTCGGTGGCCGCCCATACCAGCCCCTATGGTGGCGTCGCCCCTTTTGTGTGTATGATTGGATAGTGAAAAATATTCGATGGCGCTTTTGATTTACCCACAGAATGGTTGAATTGCTTGTTTCTATGAACTGAGTTCGACAATAATGTGAAGGATGCAGTCTTTTCATCCTATTGTAGATTGCTTAGATCTCGATATGCCAAAAGTAATCTCATGAAATATCTGATAAAAGCCGGTGTGATGTGTTTGGCTACAACTAGTGCGACTACTGCGTCCTCATATAACATATCAGGGCGCACCATCTTACCAGATTAACCATTAGACTTACCCATGCGGTGTGGAAGAAAAAGTATTGGGACTGCGTATCCAAGCAATTGATGCCATGGACTCCTTCGTACAACCTTGTAGCGAAAAAAAGTTGCGGTGTGCTGTACAAAGAACTAGCGTAAGTTCGGTTACCGCTTCTCGGAATTTTAGTTAGCCACTTATTGCAAAATTGTTCAATTCGTTGCTTGGCTTAATTTAGTTTGCTACTGATTACATAATGGCACAACACTATTAATCATATTGTAGACTGCGCCTATCTATGTGTTTGATACTTCTTGTTAAAATTACTGTTTGCCTTAACTTAAATATCTACTTGTTTGTTTAAGCGCTTTGCTTTGCTGCATTGAGTTACAATGATGTTAATAACTACTTTTCAGCATCAATTGAAACTCTTTAATTCCTTGTTTGTTTAACTGGTTTGTTGTTATAACTCCCGGTTGAGATGTTTTGCTAACTTCAACTTTTCGAATCAATCGAACTTTAATGGCAAAACAGGTTAGCCCAAGATCAAGCGAGGTCCCCATGGACGTTGCATCATCCACAGCGATGTAGCATGGCCAATCGTGCATTATGAATTGCCAACTGCTGATGCTCTAGAGGCTAAACTAGTGGTAGAAAGAGATTACATACGCACTTAGAGATGAAGTTGACATGTTGAGAAGCAAACAACACAATCACAAGCAGTACTCAAGACAACCATTAAATATTTGGTGGATTTCAAAAGCGAAGCAAGTGAGGCTGACCAGATTATTAAGGTCTGAAGGAAAAAAAATTAAATTCCTACTTGGTAAATCATAGGTGAAATGTTCTTTCCATAGTTGAATAACCTTTGTGTTGTCTGTTCATGTAATCAATCAAACCATTTGTTTTAGAGATCATGTAATAATTGTTTTTTGTTTTTTGTTTTGTAATTTTATTTGAGCACAAGTATGTATTAATTGATAAGACTCGGAGACATTTCATTTGGATTGCTGTGCCAGACCTACAAATATGCCAATCGGGCTGAATGTGCATTCAGCAATAGTAGTATAGATGGACCATAAGTGGCACGCATCGGAAAGGGCCAAGATCTTTGGCTAAAAAGGATGTTGTTGTAGCCAAAAAAAAGTCAATGGCTGGCTTATGTATGTTAGTTGATATTATTGATCCATATACTCTATAAGTGTTTATATATACATTAGTTCTGTACATTCTTGGTTGATTGATTTCGGTATTTGAATCTTGATACATCGCTTGTGTACATATCTAAATGGGAGTACACATTATGTTGCGTGTGACATTTGAGTTGGACATGAAGTGTTCCAAATATTGAATTCACCTTAAACTGGATTCTAGTTTACGAATTTGAGTATCGGCATTTGTAAACCATATTCATATATGGCGAGTGGAATACATCTTTGTCGTCCTTTTGAAGATATATAAAAACACATAGAATGATTTATAAAGATTCATATAGGAATACAAAATGGATTGAATTTAGTTGCCGGAGTAAACGTGGATGCTTATTGTCCCAAAATTGAAAGAAGCAACAAAATGTCCTCCTCCGTCGTTTGCCCGAAGCCAAGTGTTTGGGAGATGGAAATTACTGTCTACCCATTACGGACAATCCATCGGCCCGATTTCCTTTGCTCTAAATAGGGGTAGGTTAGTAACTTCAATTAGGCGTGACACGACCGCCTCTGAGCCCATTCCGTACGGTGGGCGTCAAACATGGTGACAAAACTCATTTGATTCAAGCTCGTCAGAAAGACCTCTGTTTCTCCCTCCATTCCCCATTCATACTACGATGGGCGGCAAAACAAACTCTCCTCGTCCGAAATCGATGTAGGCTAATATTTTCAATAGGGGCAGGTTTTGTAACTTCATCGGGCGTGACACAACCGCCCTACTGTCAGCCCGTTCATACACGTGGGCGCCAACCATGGCGACAAACACCCTCTCCTCGCTGAAATAGTTACAGGCAAATATTGGGAGATCACGAGATTCCGTCCTATCCCCAACCGAAGCGAGGCGTCCAAATTTTAAGCAGGGGCTAAGTTTGTAACTTTCCCATATTTGAGACAGTAGCGTCCCAAAACATGGTTCCGTACCTCTCCCTCCATTTCCCATTCATACACCGTCGCGGTAGAACACCCCATCCCCACACAGCCTCTGTCCTGCCACCCATCCATCGCGCCGTCCTCCACCCCATCCATGCACCGTCCTCCACCATGCTGGGGCGCCTACCAAGACCACGTCGTCCCTTTGCTAGAGATGGACATTTCTCATCCCGCAGCGGACCAATAGCCTTGCAGCGTCCTCTCGCTTCATCGGCGCCGTCGTCCTCTTTGCGGGCCGCTCACCGACCTTCTCTTCCACATAGCAGGACTTATCCCCGATGCACCGTCTACCGTCGTAGATCCTTTACGCATACCGACCATGCCGCACCCCGATGCCTACAGCGCCGCATAAGAGGTGGTACTTCATATCT
>JAHIAM010002935.1:0-23226 GCA_021605205.1 Aegilops longissima
TCTTCCAAGGGCAGGCTGGTACTATGTGTACCACGACCTCCACACCCACAACACCAACAAATGTCAAGAGCCCCAGTAGTGCGAGAAGGAAGAATGATTGATGCCAGAGCCGCCTTGAGCGAGTCTACGGCCGGAGAGAGGAGGAAAAAGCGGGAATGGCTGGGAAGACCGTGGCCCTGCGCCAAAGGTGGCGTGGCTGACCTCGCGAGATCGCCCGCCAGAAACATGAGCCTCCCTCTCCTGCCTTTGCGGCAAAGGAGAAATGAGGACCATCATCGGGGCCCGAGGGGCTGGGGGGCTTCGGGGCAGCGTGTGATCGCTTGCATCTGGGCGGGCCCAAGCTGACCCTCTCAATGCATCTTCAAGCAGATTACGCCCGGATAAGTGAATGCTGTCCTCCCCAAGCTTCGAAGCCACGCGCCCTCTCAGGTGGTCGGCATCGCCATCACGTTCAGCAGTGCCGGATCAGCTCAAGTCGCTGACACACGGCGGAGTCCTCCCGATGCTTTGTTCCCCAATCGCCAGCCAACGTGCAAGTCACCGGACCCTCGCCGATGGCGGGCGAGGGCTCAATGTCTGTCCGTAGAGACATTCAACAATCTCCAAGTGCCTTACAATCGGCTTGAGCCGACCAAGCCTTTCTCGGAGTCACCGATGGCTCCACAGTTCCGATTAGGCAGGTCGCCTCCCTCTCACCTTGAGGCGCCGACAACTATCGCATCGCGAGCTCCTTCGATTTGATGCTAAGCCCACATAAATACGCCATACTGATGCCATCCTCGGGTACCCGGATCTGGCCAAGTTCATGGCCGTGACTCATCACGGCTACAACGTCCTCAAGATGCAGGCCCGGCGGAGTCATCCACGGTGCCTTGTGAAGAAGAGAGGCAGCGGTGTGCTCCAGGGCGTGCTTTTCAACCGCTTCACTTGAAGACCAGATCGCAGGGCGGGCGGCTCCGAGTGTGCACCCAGAATAAGAAGACATGCTGGCCCGACCCCTCGGGAAGCCAGGCCCTCGAGATCCGTGCACATGTTCGAGGCACCTCCTTCTGTCGCATAGGAAGGCGCACGGCGCCCTCCTCGAGCAGGCCGGGGCTCCCCTCACGGAGGGCCACAGACCTTGCTAAGGTCACGAGGAGGAGGTGTAGGCACCACTTGGGCGTGTTTCAAAGCACGTTCCCCTCGGGGAAGGAGGCGAGCAAGGGAGGCCAAACCCTCGGGAGTTCACAGCCAGATCATTCGGGAGCTGCAAGAGTCAAAATTCATGAGTGGCAGCCGCTGCTTACCGCCCGTAGCTCCCGTCCAGGCGAGGATGGTGGGCTCTTGCGCGTCTGCATCGACATACGGGAGCTCAGCCAGAGCCGCCTCTCGAGGCGCTCTGGCCCCTCACACAGAGTATTTGTGAAGATCCACCTGACTCGTTCGCATGCCTCTGACATGCCAAGCCTTGCTTCCGCCAGCGCCCGGCCTCCTCATAGAGAACATCCAGGAGGCTCAAGAGGTGAGGCGTTCCGCAGTCCTGGCGGAGATGGAGATGGTGCGAGAGCCACCAGTGCCTCGGAGCCTCCAGAGGCTCTGGGCACAGGGGCTCGTGAAAATCGGCTTCCGCAGCCCATGGCGTCTGCTACTTTGGCATCCCTTCGTCCTCAACGTTATCAGGTGACATCCTCCAAGTTTCATTTCAAGTAGGGCGCCCCGAGGGCTGCATCATTCCCGAGCATGGAGTCCGTCCTGTGGCGTGTATCCTTTACTTCATGTTCCTAGCTTACCTTATCAGGCGCCCTCGGGCTGCATCATCCCAAGCCACTCGGGCAGAGACCCAGGCGCCATGTACCCCTCTTGCGTTTATTCAGGTCGTCCGTTTGACCCATCATGATTCTTATTTGATGCCTGTCCACGGCACCCTTCTTCCTTCATATCGGCCACTTGCACGTTAAAGGGGAGTACACGAGCATCGCGACTCATGGGCTCCTCTTGGCTCTGAGCCCTCACCCTCTGGCCTTGTCCACGGCATCGTGACACAGCATACAATGGCATTTGAGACCCTTTCGAGGGCAGGACCGAGGCGTGGGCGTCGACATCTAACCAAATTTGCAGGAACACATCACAAGTTAAGGCCCGATGCAGAGCACAACCCGCCTTGAGTGGGCCCGTGAGTCATGGTTGGCTCACGGGTGCCAGATACACCTCGTCGGGCCCTACCGTGCCAGCCCACGTGTCGAGGCCAGAGGCTGTACACGCCCGAGGCTCCTCCGGGCGACCTCCTCCACGCTGGTGGAAGCACCATGCTCCTTGTTGGTGGCGACAACTTGCCGAGGAGGCGGCTATGCCGTACATATCTGGAGCGCTATGCTCACGCTGGTCATAAACAAGCCGAGGTGGCCCGACGCATCAGCCTCGAGAGCCTAGAACTCAATGTCGGCCTCATCATAGCGCCTCCCCTCGGGAGTGCACGAGGGCTGGGGCACGAGGGCTACGCACAGGTCACTCCCAGACGCCACGCCACCAGCCAGGCCCCTCGGGCCTGGTTAATCGCTGCGTCCCTCCCAGGCGGACCCAAAGTCTGAAGGCGTTTGAACATCAAGGGGACTCGTGAGCATCGCGACTCGGAAGCCTAGCAGGTCCGTAGCCCCTCACTCCTTAGTTAGAAAGGCTAAAAGGCGGTTGAGGTATGCTCGCGAGCCAGGCTCTGGGAGCGTAGAATGGTAAATCCACCTATACCATCTCACCTCCCTACTTGCTGTTCGTGATGCGCCATGAGGACTCCTAAGCATCATGACTCGAGAACCTAACATCCGTAACCCCTCCTCCTTGGTCCCGAATCCTGGTTTCGGTTAAGGGCTAATGGCCAGTGAGGTATCTTGTGAGGGTCAGACTCTGCCTGTGACATAGAACATAAGCAAGTAGGAAGGTAAGCGCAAATCTCAAGGAATTCAAAGCAAATATTACAGCCCATGCTGTTGTCACAACACCAAGCAATGAAGTTTAAGCGCCTCCCGAGGCATGATGCATGTTGCAGGGCTGAAAGTAGAACATGAGCTACAAAGGAGTCACTTGTTGTGGCCAGAGCTCTTGTGCAGTGAGTTCGCCTCGTGAAGCCTCCCAGGACCAGGCAGCGCCTCCGCCCGACTTGGTGCTGAAGGCCGGAACTTCGCCGCAGAGCCTCCGCTCGACCCTTCCATGACCTCGGCCCAGCGGCCCTGAACTCGCTCGCCCTCACCGGCTCCAAGGCTTGTCGAGGTCGATGTTGGGATCGCGAAGGTGAGCGTGGAGTAAGGATGCAGGCGTCGGCGCAGCACGAGAAAGACAAGGCGCCTCGGCCTCGTTGTGGGGCCAAGGCCAAGGTGACATCTTCAAGAGCACGGACCAGGAAGGGAAGCAGCTTAGCGGGGCCGTCCTCGGCGCGGCCCGCCAGAGCTTTCGGTCGGCTGTCGTGGCGACCTCGGCAAGGTCTGAGCAACGCCCTCCATCTCCACGAAAGCCACGCGGTCCTCGGCGAGACCAGCGCCTTGCCGTCCAGACTCGACCCTCTTCGCCTCCAACTCCTGCTCCAGCGCACCCAAGCAGTCCTGGCGCCCGATTAAGCAGGCGTCCCGGTCCTTGGCAGTGCGCCTCGCGAAACCTTCATGTCTTCTTCGTTCTCTTGGCAAATCACGGGCCTCCTTGGCAAGCTGGTCACATGAGCCCAGCAGCTCGCTCTCCAGGCGCCTTGCGGCGACCTCGGGACATCAGCTACCTCCCCAAGGCGGCGTCGCAGTAGCCTTCACCCCAAGGCAGCCTGCTTCTCCTCGTCCATGGCTGCCAGCTGGCTGAGACCAGCGCCCTTTCCGAATCGAGGCGTCAGGCAGAGCGGCCCAGGAGGCCAGCTCAAGCGCCACAGCCACCAGCGAGGTGGCGCCCGAGAAGATCTTGCAGCGGCCGGTCCAGTTCAGCGGCAGCCACGATCCGGGGCAGTGGGAGGAGTCGTAGAGATAGCAGATTGGTGGAGTAGGAGGAGAGGGCGGCAGCGTAACCACAACATCTGGGCGGGACCTTACATGCCCCAGACAGCTGCAGCGGTGGCATCGAGGCAAGCATACCTCGGGGAGTCGCTTGGGCCATGGGGGCTGAGCTGCGCCCAGCTAACTCCATGGGCCTTCGCGAGATGACCCGGGCAGAGAGGCCCGTGTCTTGCCGTCCACCGCTTCTTTCAGAGGCGGAGAGCCTTGCCCAGACAAAGCCTCGGGAGCTCCCTTGACTAGCCTGGCCGCCAGCTAGCCTAACCAAGGAATACGGATATCAAGCCTCAGCGACAAAGCAAGAAATAAAACAAGAATCAAGCACTTACTTGGTCATCGGCTGCTGAACCCGAGCAACCTCCGGCCAAGCCGGAGCAGAGAAGCCGGCTGCGAGGATCAGCCTCAAGAGGCCGGGAGGCGGGAAGCAGCGTCTGCGGATCGCTTTGGGAGCAGGGGCGGACCCGCGAGGAACCCGCCCGTCTGTCCTTCTTGCCGGGATCGGAGGCAAGCTCTGCTGCCCGCTCCGCCGCCATCCTCGTCGTCGCTTCGGCAGAGGCGGAGAAGCGTGGGACCTGCTTGTGGGAGGCGCTCTCGACTCCCGTCGGTGCGCCTCGATCGGGCCCCTCTTCCCGCTCCTCTTCTTCCTCCTCTCTGCTGGAGTCGCTTGAGGACACGTTCACCGTCGCCCGGGGCCACCGGTCCTCCGGGAACCTCCAGCGGGCGCAGGCCGTCCCCATTGAAGAGCGGGCATGGAGTCCACTTTGCTCCCAATCATCTCGAAGAGGCAGAAGTGCAGGGCACCCTCCCGGCCTCGCCACGTCTCCCCGACCAAGATTGGAGGACCGCTGCCAGATCTTAGCATCGGCCAAGACTCTGGAGGCTCGGCCCGGGGCCCTCCACAGTGAGGCAATCTTGATGAAGCGGGGCCATCTGGTGCTCAAGAACTCCCTCGGGAGGCGGCACAGTTGAACAGCCGTCGCCATGTTGCCGGACCACGAGTCGCGTTCATCTTCTCCATGCCAGGCTTGGCGCGAGATCCACGAGTTCAGCGAGACCAATCGTCTGATGGCTGTGGGATGCTCCGTGGGGCGAGTCGGCCGAGGATGGATCGCCCAGCGTCTACCATGACCACTTGCTCCTGAAGCCCTCAATCCTCTTCCCGAACCCGAGGATGGCGTTGGAGCTGCCATCTGCGATGAAGCTCATACCTGTGAGATGGAGTCTCTGAGAGAGCCAGAGGAAGTAGTGAGTGGCAGCAAGGCCCTTGAAGGCTGCACCCGACATAGAGCCTCCACAATGGTAAGCGAAGATCGCCCGAGAAAGAAGAATAGAGTTGGGGTGGAGGTGCAGAGCTTGCAGTTTGTAATGGCGGAGGACAGGAAAAAGAAGAACTCAGAAAGGGAGGCACCAGACCGGCTGTGATGGGCAGCTCCTGAAGGCGGATAGAAGGTGCTTCCTTGGTCCTCGGGAAGGAGTGGAGCCAACCACGAGCACCTTTGCTTGTCGTTGCCTGCGCTTGCCATCATCCGTGTAGCTGAGCGAAACTCTTCTCCAACACGTTCAGGAGTCCAAGGCAGGTGAGTACCAAGCTCCGGGACTGGCCAGCGCCGCATGTCTTACAAGAGACCTGCGGTCGAAGTAGATCTGGACATTTCGGAGCAGGAAGGAAAGGCGCAATAAAGGGGATCTGGCAATGACCGGAGAAAGCAAGGAGGCAAAAGCATAGGCGGGTGCCGCACTGTTGTCGATCAGCGCTTGATTTCTAAAAGGCGCACGTCAATCAACATACGTGGTGCCCAAGGCCATGAGATGTTAGGGCCTTTGACCGCACTGCTTGCCAGCTTCTCCCTAAGCCAAGTCGAGCGCGCCATGGGCCGGAGGGCTCTGTCGGTTGTGCGGGAGCAGTGGTATCGAGACTTGCCTACTGCGGCCTGCAGGCGTGGCTCAAGGTTGTTGATCACGGCCCATCTTCATCAGCAGCAGCTCAAGACCCTCATGGCCAGTGGAGCCAGGGAAGCTTCCTCGAGCCTCGTCCCGGGAGGCTGGCAGCTCGCGAGGCCCGGAAGACCAAGGCGGGAGTACCTCACGAGGTGCCCATGATGCAAACCATAATGACCAGGCGCCGAGGCGGGCGCCAGCAGCAGTGTCCTCATTTCCTCTTTGGTGCAAAGGAGGCAAGCCTTGACGAGAAGTATCAAACAAGGCACCCTTTTCGATGCAACAAGACCAAGGCAGTCGCATAAAGGCGGGAAGGAGGTCATCGTGGAGCCCAAGCAGGCGCCACCACGGGCCTTTGATGGGCGGGGACCAACTTTGGTCGGGATAAGTGTACTAGATGTTCCCCTTCAAAATGGCCAATTGTTGGCGCCCTTCCAGCTCAATATTTGGGAAGAGGCCCAGGGCCCCTGCCTATAAGTAGAGCTAGCCACCACGGAGAGAGAAGAAAGAGGAGAAAGAGAGAAAGGGAAGGATCCGGACATCTCACCTCATCTAAGCTTGATCCAATGCTGGTCGAGAGCCTAGCCACAAGAACACCTCACCCTCATGAGGCTGTTCTTCCTTGTATTGTTCATCATCAGCCAGAGAGGCAATCCACCACACCACACTGCTGGAGTAGGGTGTTATACCACAATGGTGGCCCGAACGAGTATAAACCTTGTGTCTCTTGTGTTGTTCTTTTGGTAGTTTAGATCCTAGCGAGGCTGACAGTGCGAGTGGAGTAGGGGTGAGATCTCGCGTGCACCCCGGAGTTAGAACCTAGAGGGTTGCGGAACCGAAATCCGACAATACTATCATGAAAAAGTTGGTATTGTAGTTGAGAAGTCTTCATCTGTGTTGTTTTAAATATTTCCTTTCCTTTTTTGAGCAAACATGGATGCTAGCATTTAGTAGTCCTCTTGTCTTTGCTGCAGGATCATCTTCCTCGAAGAAGAATATAGATGCGATGAAGTGACTAGTTCCGATTATGCGGGATGAAGAAGCCATGTCTATCTTCTCATCAGAAGGAAGCAGTTGAAGGATGGTTACATTACTCCCCACAAGACCAAACTAACTTCAGCTAAGAAGGGTGACAAATCTCCATTTTTCTTTGTGATGCTTGAGTACAATGTTGTTCTAGGATTCTTTACGGTGAGTTCCATTTTTTCTAAAGTGTGCTCTACATGGACCATGTATGTGCCATTTAAGCTGTCAAATCATAGTGCAGGTTTGCTTTATACTAATCACTTTTTGTATTTGTGCAAGCAGAGGTGCTCGACTTGATTTCAATGGGAGCTGCACAAATTTTTTGTGAATACATGAATCATTCATTTCCACCACAAGAAAGGAGGTGCCGATAAGTTCAATGCGTTGCAACATATAAGGCGAAATCATACAAGCTACAGCGCAATTTGGTTGATTTTGGTGGAACTGCACAAAAGAACAGCTAGTTTATTTGTACGGTGCCATGTCAATGTCGAGGCCCGATGGCAAACCCTGCCCATTCCACAATCGTAGGCATTTGATATTTTGGAGCAGGACAACCTTGTCAAATTTTGCTCATTGATTTTAGCAAGACATGTGTTTGATATTTTGAATGGGGCGCCTTTTCTTTGTCGTGGCGTCGATCAATTTTTCTTTATTCTTTAGTTGTGAAGTAAATATTGCCTCGACATGTGAGTCATTGAGATGCATAATCATCAATTGTTTTGAATGTTCTCTATGAATTGCAGAGACTGTGTGTTTGATTGCAATGTCTGAAGCTAAAAAAGCTGCTCAAACTCTTTGTACTCATACATTTCCTTTTACTTTGCACATTGTGAAAGTGCATACTTTTTTGTATAAGATTGGTCAGTAGAGATACTTTGATTGCAGACAAAACTTGTATCTGCAGACTAGAAAGGACGGAGGAGTACATGTGAAACTTCTGCAAGCGAGGTGATCACCACAGGAATAATGCTAGTACGTGTTGTTTTGCATGTTCATCCAATGCCGGTGATCTGAGGAATTGAACTAATCGAAATAAATTCATTAATACGGTCGGTTCATATAAACATACAGTTCATTACATTTCATATATTCTTCAACTAAAAGGAGTGCGCTAGAGGTATAATTAATTAACGAAGCTACCCACAATATCCCAGTGAGCGAGAAGGCTTCACTAACTTAACTGGAGGTGCGGTTGCGTAACTCACATGTGGCTGTTGGCCCCACGTGACCAATCGTGTTGCACGGCAGATCAAAGTAAACAGCGTTCTTCTCGGCCTTGCTCTCCGAAACTCACGTCGCCCGCCAAGCTAACGGGCGTCA
The DNA here is from genome assembly GCA_021605205.1 of Aegilops longissima. NCBI lineage: Eukaryota > Viridiplantae > Streptophyta > Magnoliopsida > Poales > Poaceae > Aegilops > Aegilops longissima. The sequence goes on from JAHIAM010002935.1 coordinate 8,286, forward strand.
ATGGTCCACCCGCCTAGCTTGGCTTCAACGGAGGTAGCAGAGGTGTGTACCACTTGGATCCGCGGCGTGGCGACCTACCGTGTTCTACTCTTCCTCGTTTTCTATGGCGCGGCCTCGTTGGCGGCGGAGGGGCCTCGGCGGAGGCCCGATGTCTCTGTCTCGTTGCCGTGAGGTGGCGCCAGTGGCAGTTAAATCCTCCCACGTTGCAGTGAGGTTCACGCCCAATATGCGACCCTTTCCAAAGGAACTCGACGGTCCCATCAAGGATAGACCCGATATTGGAACGCTTTTGCAAGGTGGATATCATTACATCAACATCACATAATAGTGGGGATACATCCAAATACATGCAAAGTCACATGAATACAACAATACAACATACAAGATCAACATCCGACTACGGATGAAACATAAACAGAAACTCAAACGACATCCACCCTGCTAGCCCAGGTTGCCGACCTGGAACCTATCCCCTGATCGAAGAAGAAGCAGAAGAAGAACTTCAAAGTAAGCAAACATCGCTCTCGCTTTATGATCATCGCATAACCTGTACCTGCAACTGTTGGTGTAGTAATCTGTGAGCCACGAGGACTCAGCAATCCCATTACCATGGGTATCAAGACTAGCAAAGCTTAATGGGTAAGGAAGAGGTAAAGTGGTGAGGTTGCAGCAACGGCTAAGCATATATGGTGGCTAACATACGCAAATGAGAGCGAGAAGAGAAACAAAGGAACGGTCGTCAACTAGTAATGATCAAGAAGTGATCCTGAACTCCTACTTACGCCGACATAACCCGAAACCGTGTTCTCCTCTCGATCAACCCGAAAAGAGACACTCACGGTTACGCATACGGTTGGTGTATTTTAGAAGAGTTTGCTTCAAGTTTACTACAACCGGATATTAACAAATTCCCATCTGCCGCATAACGCATGGGCACGGCTTTCAAAGTTCAAACCCTGCAGGGTGTCCCAACTTAGCCCATGATAAGCTCTCGCGATCAATGAAGGATATTCCTTCTCCCAGGAAGACCCGATCAGTCTCGGAATCTCGGCTACAAGACATTTCGACAGAATAAAACAAGACCAGCAAGACCGCCCGATGCGCCGACAATCCCGATAGGAGCTGCACATATCTCGTTCTCGTGGCAACACCGGATGAGACAAGCTACGAGTAAAACCAGCCCTCAAAGTTGCCTCAAGGTGGCCCAGCAGTAGTTCGTTCGAACCAGCACTTAGAGAAGCACCGCCCGGGGCTAATAAAGATGACCTCGAGAGAGCGACTCCCAAGGGAAAAGTAGGTGGTGGTGAGGCAAATGGTAAAACCAATGTTGGGCCTTGCTTGAGGAGTCTTATTCAAAGCAAACTGTCAAGGGGGTCCCATAAATCACCCGACCGCGTTAGGGACGCAAAATCCGGGAACATAATACCGATATGACAGAAACTAGGGCGGCAAGAGTGGAACAAAACACCAGGCATAAGGCCGAGCCTTCCATCCTTTACCAAATATCTAGATGCATTAATAGTATAAGAGATATTGTAATATCCCAACCAAAATCCTGTCCACCATGGAGCAATCTTCAACTTCACCTGCAACTAGCAACGCTATAAGAGGGGCTGAGCAAAGCTGTAACATAGCCAATCAATGGTTTGCTAGGAGGGGTGTCAAAGGTTAGAGGCTGACATGGCAATTTGGGATGGCTTGATAAACAGGTAATAGGTAGCGCAGCATAGCGATAGAACGAAGCAACTAGCATAGCAATGATAGTAGTGAGATCCAGGGTAGCGGTCATCTTGCCTGAAATCCCGCAAGGAAGAAGAACGAGTCCATGAAGAAGACGAACGGATGAAGCCACGAAGACGAACCAAGCGTAGATGAACGAATCCTCACGATCGCAACGAAACGGGAAGTATCGAGAAGAAGCACACAACAAGGTAAACACACCACACATGAACATGACATGATGCACAACAAGCATGATGCATGACAAAGCTACATGAAGCTACTCATGGCAAGGGATGATGCATACAAGAGCAACACATCAAAGCAAGTTTAAATGAGGCCGGAAACAACATTGAACAATTCCGGTAAGTCCTCATATGCAAATTTCGAAATTGGTCCAGATCTGAATAACTTTAAGTTCAAGTTGTTAAACAGCAAGTTAAGACGCACCACGATGATCTACACGAAATTCTAGTCAAGTTACATATAAAGTTCATTTAATTCGGAGATACGGCCTAGAAGATATGAGCAAAACAAGTTAAAAATGGCATTGATGCGAAATGCATTCAAACATCAAGCAAACACATCAAAACAAGGATGCAACATGACAATATGAAACAACATGCAAAATCAAGCAAGTTTCATATAGAGCACACTCAAAACGGAGCAACGGTTCAACACATACACATGAAACAAATTTAAAGGACAAGCTGTCCAAAACAGCAACTAGGCATCTTGCAAGCATCAAAACAACATGCTACAGGACCTCAACAAGAAAACAAAAGGCAAGGGCCTGATGTACAGGTAAAGCATGACAAAACATGAACACTGAGCTATCTCCAGAAACAACTAGAACATGCTCAAAATGACATGACAAGATTGCAAATAATAACAGGTTCACAGACTTAGCAGAATTCACAGGACATGGCAGAAATAACATCAGGTTAACATGTTTAGAGCTATGAAACAACATGTTACCGCAAGCTATCAAGTCAAACTATAGCATGGCATGAATCTACTCAAAGCATATAACAAAAGTCCCTTAGTGACCATAATCCAAAAGGGATCGGAAAAGACAGTTGCAAGCATGTGAATATAGCAAAAACATAAACAGATTCAGACTTAGTGCAAAACTGGAGCATGGCATAAACAGATAACAAGTAGGCATGTTGGTGAGCTTGAACCACTCACCACAGAGCAATAAATGGCATGGCAAGGCAACTCACAGTAAGAAGACATGGCATAGAAGCTATGGCAAGAACAACATCATAGCATACACGGATCAACTACAACAACCTTGGCAAAATTGCATAACATGTAAACAATCTGCCAGGAAACATTTTATAGCAAAAGTAGAGCTCGATTGACTCACGCTATGGCACTCCATAATAGCAAACAAGGGCATGGATGGATAGGGAATAAACATATGTTCAAAACATCCTTACTGAAGTATCTCAAAATAAGCTTGGATCTCTTGGTAGCATCAAGTTTACATGGCATACTGAATATCGCAATAGCAGGGGTTGAAATCAAGAACATCATGAAGCCTAGTTTGCATGCTTGTGCTAGTCACCACAGAGATCACAAAAATACATGGCATACACCCCTGTAAAGATGGCATGGCATATTACAAAACACATGTAGGACTCAAGTTCATAGGGCGCACACATCAATCATGGCAAAAATGACAAAAGTGCATGTTCTGATAAGAATCTGAAACTAACATCACATAGCCCTCTTCTAACAGCATTTCGGGCATCAAGATGAGCTCAAATGTAAATGATGCAATGGAATGAAATGATGTACTCATCGAGACGAACAATTTTACATATTACACGGACGAAACGGAGCTACGGATGCAGAGTTATGGCATGATGAATATGGCATGAAAATTACAGAATTCAGGGACTTAGCAGTTTTTCCAGAAGAAGACAGATGAGCGCTAAATAGTTAAAACACGCACAGGGCAAGGGATTAGATGGGCGCCACATCGGGCTCGCCCAAAGTTGGCGAGAGAGGCGATGGGCGGCCTTGGCACCGCTGGTTGGGCCGGGAGGAGCTGGGCCGTGGCCACACGGGCGGGCGGCGCCGCTTGTCGTCTCTCCCGAACGGGACGAGACCGGCGGCGCAAAGAGCCAACGACGACGGAGGACGGCGGGTCTCGGCGATGGGGAGGCAGAGGAGGCAAGATCCGCGAGGGGAGGCCGGATCGAGCATCGGGTTCCGTTCGGCGGTTTCTGGCGGTCCGGCGAAGACGGTGCGGCGGGCGCGATTCCATGGCAGCGATGGCTACTGCGGAGGAATGGGTCGATGGGGTGAGCAGGAGAAGTGGAGGAGGAGAAGGTAGAGAGGAGGAGGCGGGGTTCCGGCTGGCGTTGGCGCTTCGCGCTGCTGCCGGAGTCGCGGGCGGAGGCGCGAGGCGGCGGCGGTCGAGGCTCGGGTCCCCTGGAGGCGCGGGAGGGAGCTCCTCCCTCGAGCAGGCGGTGCGGAGCGGGCACCTCGGGCCCAGATCCGGCCCGGGGCGGGCCTCGGATGGACTGGCAGGCCGCGTGAAGTGGGGCGCGGGAGGACGTGTGGCCTGGCCTGGGGTTGGCTGCGGGGCGCTGGGAGGCGACGTGTCGCGCCCGGATTGGTCCGGGACGCGGCGGCGGCGGCGACAAGTGGCAGAGGTGGAGTGGGGCGGCGCTGAATCCGAGGAGGAGGGGGGTTGGCTGCGGCAGGAGGCGGCTAGGGGTAGGTGAGGGGCTAGGAATGCCCATTTTGGAAGGAAGGGGTGTATATATAGAGTAAGTGCTAGGGTTAGCGGGTTTCGGAGCCCTCCGATCACGATCGGACGGCACCGGACGCGAGGAGGGGTAGGTTGGACCTTGTGGGTTGTGAGAGAGAGGTTTGGGCTCAGGGGAGAGGAGGGAGGTGCAGCCCGACAACTGTTTCCGAAGACCGGAAACGTCCGACGATAGACCGGCTATATTGCGGTTGTAGGTTTAACGGTTGGGCCATCGAATGGACTCCGAATGCGACGAAACTTGGCAAGCGGCCTGTCTACACTATAATAAGACCGCATGCCAAGCTTCAACCCATTCCGAGAACATTTTTATGCCACTTATAAAATATTATTTCGGAGGTGCCGCGGGCGCGTGCGAGTGTGTCTGGACTCCGAACGGACAACGGAGAGAACCGGGGGAACCCGAACGGATGCAAGTTTTGAAAAACATGCGGATGAAATACATATGATAACATGGAAAAAATGCAACACGCAAGCAAATGACATGGCAACGACGGCGAATAGCTGAAGGACACCTGGCGCATCGAATCCGGGGCGTTACAACACTCCTCCACTAACAAGAGATCTCGACCCGAGATCTTAGGACCGAGACGGAAGGGAAAAGGGATGAGGTGAAACAAGAACTCAAGAGAAGAAGCAAAGAATCGAGAGCACACGAGAAGAAGAGAGAAACAACGAGAATGACGAGAATCGAAAGCTCACGGAATCAAGATAGACTCTGAAAGCACTCCGGTTAGAACAAGATAAGAAACGAATAAGATTGAAAGGATTTAGGCAGCACTCCGGTTGAAACATGGAGGAAAGAATAGAACATGAGCTTCAGAAGATGGAATGACACTTGACAAGATAAACAACGCAATGCCTCCGGAAGAATTGAAAGAATTTGAATGAAAAGAACTTAGAAGGAAGGATTGAGTGGATTTGAATATCTGAGAAGAACAAAGAAATGCAAAACTCCAATTCTAAGGAATACAGAGAATTAATTACACTTAGAGGTGCAAGAAGAAAAGATATTTGAATTCCACCAAAATATTGATGAAACTCTTGAAGAAAGAATTAAATCATGAAGAACCACCATGAAGAACTCCGGTGACAAAAAGGATGATGAGATAGAATGAAGGAAAAAAAATAAGATGAGCCTTGCGATGATTCGGATGGAGCTTCGCGACGAGACAAGCGAGAAGACTTGGAACTCCGGAAAAGAAAAGATGAACAACTTAGATCCGAGAAAATCACTCATCACGAACAATCTCCAAAGAAAGAATTAATCAACTTGACCACGATGAATTGAGAATAAGAATTATGTTATGCTTATCCTCCACCAATTAAATTGATGAGAAGCAATGGATTTGCATACTACTTATTCTTGATGAAAAGGATTGAGAAGTGACATATCGCAAGCTTGAGAAGGTCTTCATGAACCACCGGTAGGATGAAAAGAACGAATGGATTAATATGATAAACAAGGAAAAAGAATCTTGAACGAGCCACCGTAAGAATTCAAAAATGACTGATGGAAGAATCGCCGGGAAAAATTAGAAGAACACATAAGCTAGAGGGGATTTAGATGCAAAAGAACAAAGAGATCATGAGCTGATTAAAGAACAGTTGAAAGATGCACCGGGATAATCGGATAACGGTAGCTGAAATGTGAGGACGAAGAATTCTTCTGAAACGATGGCCTCCGGTGAAAAGAAAATGGGAAAACAACTCCTGACATACTCCAGATGGGTAGGAAAAAGGAATATCTGACAAATGGAATAATTCGAGAGGATGATATGAAGCTAGAACCACGAATCTTCGGGAGAACGGGCAAGATTTAGAGGAAAAATTCTCTTCTTCGGTCTTCAAATGACGACGAGAAACACCACCAAAATTGTTGAGATACTCCGGTAGAATGAAAAGCGAAGAGGTTCAGCCAACAATGAAAAGAATTTGAAAACGATCTTGGAAAAGGCATGTGACTGATGAAATTCATTCTTACGTCACACTTGAAATGAATTAGAGAATAGCTCCGGGGAAAATAGAAGAGTCAGGTAAGATCCTGGGAAAAGACCTGTGGGTTAGGGCCCACTGAAGAGATAACACCGTTGGAAAGGGATGTTGAACAGATAGATGAAGCACCGGAACAATTGAAATATTTGAATGAGGTGACAACCTCGAATTAATTGGAACACAGACAAATCTCCTGAGATGACTTGAGCACTCCGGAAGGATAAACTGGCGAGAGGCGAACGAGCAAGGGGAAAACATTTGAGCCGAGGAAAAGAATATGATCAACACGAAAACTTGAATTGAGTCCACCGGAAAAAGAAAGGGATGAAGAATCTCAAACAAAAGAGAATTCACCGGTTGAAACAATTGAGGAGAGGCTGAAGACACTCCACACGAATGAAATTTATGGTCGAGAGAGAGTCAGACTCTGGGAAGAAAAAGGGTGGGAGGGCGGGAAAACAAAGGCAACTTGGAACGGGGAACAGACGAATAACTTGAAAAGAAAAGCACCGGTTGAAATAATTGAGGAGAGAATGCAAAGGCTTCGCACGAGTAGGAAGAATACTCGATTACGGACTCCGTTTCAGAGACGAAGAAGGGTGGGTGGGTGGAAAAAGAAAACAAACTAGGATTGAACTCAATGATGAAGAGGCTCGAGTCAACTTGACGAGAAATGCACCGGATGAAAAGAGCTGAGGAACAACGATCGGAAAACCAACTGCGTGAACCTAAAGAGAAATTTGAAGGGGAAGAGGAGTAATTCAAAACACCTACGTCAAGATTCCTTACCAGAGCGACGAAGGGGCTGAGGAGTAAAAAGAATTCCTACTCTCCGATATAACTAGACACAGAAAATAGTTTTCTCTAGACTCAACAACGGCCAAACTACACGATCAATCAAGGGGGCTCCTAGGGTCGGTCGAGGCTTTGATACCAACTTGTCACGCCCAATATGCGACCCTGTCCAAAAGAAACTCGAACGTCCCACCAAGGATAGACCCGCATACTAGAACGCTTTTGCAAGGTGGATATCATTACATCAACATCACATAATAGTGGGGATACATCCAAATACATGCAAAGTCACATGAATACAACAATACAACATACAAGATCAACATCCGACTACGGATGAAACATAAACAGAAACTCAAACGACATCCACCCTGCTAGCCCAGGCTGCCGACCTGGAACCTATCCCCTGATCGATGAAGAAGCAGAAGAAGAACTCCAAAGTAAGCAAACATCGCTCTCGCGTCATGATCATCGCATAATCTGTACCGCAACTGTTGGTGTAGTAATCATGAAGTTTACGAGGACTCAGCAATCCCATTACCATGGGTATCAAGACTAGCAAAGCTTAATGGGTAAGGAAGAGGTAAAGTGGTGAGGTTGCAGCAGCGGCTAAGCACATATGGTGGCTAACATACGCAAATGAGAGCGAGAAGAGAAACAAAGGAACGGTCGTCAACTAGTAATGATCAAGAAGTGATCCTGAACTCCTACTTACGCCGACATAACCCGAAACCGTGTTCTCCTCTCGATCAACCCCAAAAGAGACACTCACGTTACGCATTACGGTTGGTGTATTTTAGAAGAGTTTGCTTCAAGTTTACTACAACCGGATATTAACAAATTCCCATCTGCCACATAACCATGGGCACAGCTTTGAAAGTTCAAACCCTGCAGGGGTGTCCCAACTTAGCCCATGATAAGCTCTCGCGATCAACGAAGGATATTCCTTCTCCCCGGGAAGACCCGATCAGTCTCGGAATCCCGGCTACAAGACATTTCGACAGCAATAAAACAAGACCAGCAAGACCGCCCGATGCGCCGACAATCCCGATAGGAGCTGCACATATCTCGTTCTCAGGGCAACACCGGATGAGACAAGCTACGAGTAAAACCAGCCCTCAGGTTGCCTCAAGGTGGCCCTGCAGGCAGCTCGGTTCGAACCAGCACTTAGAGAAGCACGCCCGGGGGCTAAATAAAGATGACCCTCGAGAGCGACTCCCAAGGGAAAAGTAGGTGGTGGTGAGGCTAATGGTAAAACCAATGTTGGGCCTTCTTTGGAGGAGTCTTATTCAAAGCGAATTGTCAAGGGGTCCCATAAATCACCCGACCGCGTTAGGGACGCAAAATCCGGGAACATAATACCGATATGACGGAAACTAGAGGCGGCAAGAGTGGAACAAAACACAGGCATAAGGCCGAGCCTTCCATCCTTTACCAAATATATAGATGCATTAATAATATAAGAGATATTGTGATATCCCAACCAAAATCCTGTCCACCATGGAGCAATCTTCAACTTCACCGCAACTAGCAACGCTATAAGAGGGCTGAGCAAAGCGGTAACATAGCCAATCAATGGTTTGCTAGGAGGGTGTCAAAGGTTAGAGGCTGACATGGCAATTTGGGATGGCTTGATAAACAGGTAATAGGTAGCGCAGCATAGCGATAGAACGAAGCAACTAGCATAGCAATGATAGTAGTGAGATCCAGGGTAGCGGTCATCTTGCCTGAAATCCCGCAAGGAAGAAGAATGAGTCCATGAAGAAGACGAACGGATGAAGCCACGAAGACGAACCAAGCGTAGATGAACGAATCCTCACGATCGCAACGAAACGGGAACTATCGAGAAGAAGCACACAACAAGGTAAACACACCACACATGAGCATGACATGATGCACAACAAGCATGATGCATGACAAAGCGACATGAAGCTACTCATGGCAAGGGATGATGCATACAAGAGCAACACATCAAAGCAAGTTTAAATGAGGCCGGAAACAACATAGAACAATTCCGATAAGTCCTCATATGCAAATTTCGAAATTGGTCCAGATCTGAATAACTTTATGTTCAAGTTGTTAAACAGCAAGTTAAGATGCACCACGATGATCTACACGAAATTCTAGTCAAGTTACATATAAAGTTCATTTAATTCGGAGCTACGGCCTAGAAGATATGAGCAAAACAAGTTAAACATGGCATTGATGCGAAATGCATTCAAACATCAAGCAAACACATCAAAACAAGGATGCAACATGACAATATGAAACAACATGCAAAATCAAGCAAGTTTCATATAGAGCACACTCAAAACAGAGCAACGGTTCAACACACACACATGAAACAAATTTAAAGGACAAGCTGTCCAAAACAACAACTAGGCATCTTGCAAGCATCAAAACAACATGCTACAGGACCTCAACAAGAAAACAAAAGGCATGGGCATGATGTACAGGTAAAGCATGACAAAACATGAACACTGAGCTATCTCCAGAAACAACTAGAACATGCTCAAAATGACATGGCAAGATTGCAAATAATAACAGGTTCACAGACTTAGCAGAATTCACAGGACATGGCAGAAATAACATCAGGTTAACATGTTTAGAGCTATGAAACAACATGTTACAGCAAGCTATCAAGTCAAACTAGAGCATGGCATGAATCTACTCAAAGCATATAACAAAAGTCCCTTAGTTACCATAAGCCAAAAGGGATCAGAAAATACAGTTGCAAGCATGTGAATATAGCAAAAACATAAACAGATTCAGACTTAGTGCAAAACTGGAGCATGGCATAAACAGATAACAAGTAGGCATGTTGGTGAGCTTGAACCACTCACCACAGAGCAATAAATGGCATGGCAAGGCAACTCACAGTAAGAAGACGTGGCATCGAAGCTATACATGGCAAGAACAACATCATAGCATACACGGATCAACTACAACAACCTTGGCAAAATTGAATAACATGTAAACAATCTGCCAGGAAACATTTTATAGCAAAAGTGGAGCTCGATTGACTCACGCTATGGCACTCCATAATTGCAAACAAGGGCATGGATGGATAGAGAATATCCATATGTTCAAAACATCCTTTCTGAAGTATCTCAAAATAAGCATGGATCTCTCGGTAGCATCAAGTTTACATGGCATAGAAATATCAGCAGAACAGGGGCTGAAATCAGTAACATTATGAAGCCTAGTTTGCATGCTTGTGCTAGTCACCACAGAGATCACAAAAATACATGGCATACACCCCTGTAAAGATGGCATGGCATATTACAAAACACATGTAGGAATCAAGTTCATAGGGTGCACACATCAATCATGGCAAAAATGACAAAAGTGCATGTTCTGATAAGAATCTGAAACTAACATCACATAGCCCCCTTCTAACAGCATTTCGGGCATCAAGATGAGCTCAAATGTAAATGATGCACTGGAATGAAATGATGTACTCATCGAGGCGAACAATTTGACATATTGCGCGCACGAAACGGAGCTACGGATGCAGAGTTATGGCATGACGAATATGGCATGAAAATTACAGAATTCAGGGACTTAGCAGTTTTTCCAGAAGAAGACAGATGAGCGCTAAATAGTTAAAACACGCGCAGGGCAAGGGATTAGATGGGGCGCTCACATCGGGCTCGGCCCAGGTTGGCGGAGGAGGCGATGGGCCGGCCTTGGCACTGCGTTGGGCCGGGGAGGAGCTGGGCCGTGGCCCACGTGGCCGGCGACGCCTGCCGTCGTCTCTCCCGAACGGGGACGAGACCGGCGGCGCCAGCAGCCAACGACGACGGAGGACGGCGGGTCTCGGCGATGGGGAGGCAGAGGAGGCAAGATCCGGCGAGGGGAGGCCGGATCCGGGCATCGGGGTTCCGTTCCCGGTGGTTTCCGGCCGGTCCGGGCGAAGACGGTGCCGGCGGCGCGATCTCCATGGCAGCAGTGGCTACCTGCGGGAGGAACGGGTGAGCGGGGTGAGCAGGAGAAGTGGAGGAGGAGAAGGTAGAGAGGAGGAGGCGGGGTTCCGGCCTGGCGTTGGCGCTCGCCGGCGCGGCTGCCGGAGTCGCGGGCGGGAGGCGCGAGGCGGCGGTGGTCGAGGCTCGGGGTCCCCTGGAGGCGCGGGAGGGAGCTCCTCCCAGAGCAGCGGCGTGGAGCGGGCACCTCGGGCCCAGATCCGCCCGGGCGGCCTCGGATGGACTGGCAGGGCCGCGTGAAGTGGGGTGCGGGGAAGGACGTTTGGCGCGCTGGGGTTGGCTGCGGGGCGCTGGGAGGCGACGTGTCGCGCCCGGATTGGTCCGGGACGCGGCGGCGGCGGTGACAAGTGGCGGAGGTGGAGTGGGGCGGCGCTGAATCCGAGGAGGAGGGGGTTAGTTCTGGCAGAGGCGGCTAGGGGTAGGTGAGGGCTAGGGATGCCATTTTGGAAGGAAGGGTGTATATATAGGGTAAGTGCTAGGGTTAGCGGAGTTTGAGCCCTCCGATCACGATCGGACGGCACCGGACGCGAGGAGGGGTAGGTTGGACCTTGTGGGTTGTGAGAAAGAGGTTTGGGCTGAGAGGAGAGGAGGAGGTGCAGTCGACAACTGCTTCCGGAGACCGGAAACGTCCGACGATAGACCGCTATATTGCGGTTGTAGGTTTAATGGTTGGGCCATCAATGGACTCGAATGCATTTAAACTTGGTAGGCGGCCTGTCTACACTATAATAAGACCGCATGCCAAGCTTCAACCCATTCGAGAACATTTACGTACACAAGTGCCTCCTTATTATATATATATATATATATATATATATATATATATATATATATATATATATATATATATATATATTTATTTTGCTTCCTCCCTGGTTTCACGACATCACGATCCCACACCATTGTCAACCTCCTGGATTAGTCAATAAGCGAGAGAATTGCACAAGAAGCGGACCGGCAATGGGGACCAAGCAGCTCGGCGCAGTATTTGTGCTGAGATTTTTCGATGTTTAGCCAGATATTAATTTTCTCCTCCTGAACAACGAAAACATCATGCGAGGTATTAACTTGGCCAGGTTGTGGCCCATCTAGCCGAACAGATATCCAACAGGATATTAATTTTTTCAAGCTGAAAATGGCTAGCCAAGCTATACTTTTTTAGGAATACCAGGCAAGGTCAAGTTGTTATTCTCCGCCCATTTGGCTGCAAATCTTTCCTAGGAGGGATGCATTAGGCTTAACAAGAAAATGGGCTTTAAGAAATAATAAATGGGATGTAATTGTAAAAGCTGGGTAGTAACTATAAAAAATGCACCAAACCATTGATTACTTTATAAATTATTATTTTGGATATTGAAAATTTTAATTTCATTAATTGTTGTGAAGCGCAATGTTTCGATTGGATTTTCACGTAATATAAATTTATATTGAAATTGTATTTAATCGACTAGAAATTTCGGGATAAAAATATTTCGGATCCCATCAAAATGTGGGAAATTTTATTGAATTCTGTTTTGAACGATTGGTTGAAATGGGTTGTAGTAAATTCCATTAGAATTCAAAAATGGGCTACACATTCTTACAAATCTCAAATGGGCCATAAGTTCTCTGCCACGCACTTCTGGCCTTACTAAGTTGATAGCGTCCCCTAAAAAATAGAGTTGTGTGTATGCAAGGCTTTGTCTTATAGTCAACACATGGTTCTAGCAGCGATGGTCGTTGGATGTCCATCCACTGGATGCGATGTCAACTTCAATCTCGGATATTCTAGCTTCACATGACATGATTCCTCCCCGACATCAGGCGCATTTCGAGAGAAGAAGGTGACATGTGGGCCTACTAAGTTGGCGTACCAAAGATTTATCAACAGAGTCAATATAATGAATTCATTTCTGCAATGCAGCCGTATGATGTCCATCCAACGGCCGTCGTGCTTCTTCAACCTCGGTCTTCTTGCTCCCGGCCCGCAAGCGCCGGTCGTGCCCGCTGCTCCGCCTCGTGGCGGTGTCTTTGCATGAGCCTCACGCCCCCTACTACTCCCACCGCTGGCAGGCCATCCCTCCACTCACCCACACCATTCTCTGGCGTGGCCAGACAGTGAACCCTCGTACTCCTCTCAGCGTGTGCATTCAACGTCGTGTCTTCCCGGCTCCGTCGTCCCTTCCTAGGCCTCGCCGTCGTCCACCGTCGTGGTGCTCTCGGCTGGCGTGGTCAACGTGGTCGAGGCGACTTCCATCGGACGTGGTGTGCGTGGAGAGGTGACAGTGGGTCCAGGCAGCCGCAAGGAAGTGCCTCCTTATTATCATAAAATAATTATTCTTCCACGAGCGGTGACCCACGGACGACCACCGTATTCGCGAAAAATGATTAAGCCCACATTGCTGGGACCCACGAACTACATCTTGCACACAAGGAAGTGCGTCAGGGAAAAACGATTAGCCCCACATGCTGGGATCCACCAGCTACATCTTATACATAAGGAAGTGCGTCCGGAAAAAACGATTCGCCCCCAACTCTGGGACCCACTGCTACACCATCATCGCAAGGAAGTGCGTCAGAGCAAAGCAGATTAGCCCCACTGCTGGGACCCAGCCTACACCTCGCACCAAGGAAGTGCATCGGGCAAAAAAACCAAAGCGATTAAGCCCCACTGCTGGGAGCCACGCTACATCTTCGCATGCAAGGAAGTGCGTCAGGGCAAAACGATTCGCCCCACTATTGGGACCCACGCTACATCTTCGCCGCAAGGAAGTGCGTCCGGGCAAAAAGCGATTCGCCCCATCTGGGACCCACCGCTACATCTTATACGCAAAGTGCACGACGGTCGGGACCCACCTGGTGAAGCGTCGTGGAGTTGTCATTCTGTGTGACGTGTATGTACATATATCTTGGTCGATGTAGAAGCGCGCGTGTAGTAGTAAAGCGTCGTGTAAGTAATCTGTAGCGCCGTAGCATGTACGCGTCGTCTGGCGAGTGCAAGAAGAAAATCTGACCCGTATGTGTACATCTGGCGAGTCTCGAAACGCCTTCTCGCGCATCGTCTGGCGAGGGCTCATGTACATGGCTGGTCGGAGCGGAGAAAGCGATGTCGTCGTCGTGTTCATGGAGAGAGCAGAATCGTCGTCTTCATGGGAAACAGCGGAATGTATCGTGTTCGCCGAGAGCACGGAATGCGTCGTGTTCGCCGGGAGAGCACGGAATGCGTGGGAGCCAACCTGCTTGGGCGGCCTTGTGTTCGACCGGCCATGTTGAAATGGGTCTGTTGATCGGGAGGGTGTGGCGTCCGCCAAAGCGGAGAAATGGACCTCCTACGGTCGAAGCAGGAGTCTGTTGATCGGCGAGGTGTGGCGTCGCAAAGCGGAGAAGCGGACCTCCTACGGTCGAAGCAGGGGTCTGATGATCGGGAGGGTGTGGCGTGCCGCCAAAGCAGACAAGCGGACCTCCTGATCGAGCAAGGTCTGTTCGCCGGGAGGGTGTGGCGTCGCAAAATGGGACTCCACGGATCTGTTCATCTCCACCGTTGACCTCCTCTAGCCTCCATGAACTCGTCGACCTCCTCCGGCCTCCATGGGCTCCTGTTCATCCAGGCCTCCACGCGCTCTCCACGGCTACTATTCAACCACCCCTCCACCATCTCTGTTCATCCAGCCCTCCACACCACGGG